>CM021732.1:2556931-2636846 GCA_011075105.1 Heteronetta atricapilla | reverse complement strand
CTATCCTGCCCCTGTCCCCATCCCCATCCTCATCCCCATCCCTGTCCTATCCTATTCTTATCCCCTTCCCCGTCCCATCCCCGTTCTGTCCCTATCCCTGTCCTGTCCCCATCCTGGCCTTGCCCCTGTCCCCAACCCTGTCCCCATCCATATCCCCTCCCTGTCCCTGTCCCTGTCCCCGTCCCCAACCTGTCCCCGTCCCCGTCCATATCCCATCCCCGTCCCTACCCCCATCCCATCCCGTCCCGTCCCATACCCTCCCGTCCCGTCCCGTCCCGTCCCGTCCCGTCCCGTCCCTCCCCGCCCTTCCCCTCTCCGCCCGCCTCCCGGAGGAGGGGGAGGACGGACCTCAGGGCGTGCCCACCCCTCCCTTTCCCCTCCCCTCCCCTCCCCTTAGCCCGTCCCCCGGCCCCGTGGGCCCTCCCCCGGCCGGCCGGGCGCTATAAGAGGCGGCGCGGGGCGGCCGGGGCGCAGCGGGCGCGGCGGGGGAACGAGATGAGCAGCGCCGGCGCCGCTGCAAGATGCTGGATGGACACGTCCTGCTGGGATGGCTCTCCTCCTGCGCGCTCCTAGGGCTGCTCGCCTGCGCCCCGCGGCCCTCCGCCGCCTACTTCGGGTAGGTGCCGGCTCCTCCGCTTTTTCCCCTTTCTTGTTTTTATTTTTAATTTTTATTTTTTTGGCGGAAAAAATGAGGTTTTGCACCTTGCTCCCCCGAGGAGGGGATGCTGTGCGTGCCGTCTGTCTCCTCCCGCTGAAAGCATCCCCTGCTGACAGCCGGCACCCGCTCCGTGCTGTCCCGGGGCTGGACCCCCCACTCTCAACCTCAACTTGCACGGAAGGGTTTGGGTCCGCCCTGTCCCGACAGGACGGGTGGCCGTGCCCTGCACAGAAGGAACCGGGATTTTTTTTAGGGGTGCTGCCAGCACGGGGCACCCCAAACCCTTTCCTCCCCCCTTCTTTATGCGCAGGTGCTGTCAGCATCACCCCAGCGGGGTTATTTCCCATAGCAGGGGGTGCATCCCGCTGTCCCCAGCCTGAGCAGGGCTTGCACCCCAAAAAGCCCAGGGTCCCCCCCTCCCCTCCCGAGGCTGCCCCGCATCCCGGTGCTCACCTGAGCGCTGCGCAGCTGCCGGCAGGGGGCGGCACCGGCCCGCGCCCGCTCCGCACCCCGCAGGTGGATCCGAGCCCCCTGTCCCGGCCGGGGATTGATCCCCACGTCCCCCCTTCGGATCCCCTTAAGCTCACCCCATAATCGTAGCCTCTTTACAACTCCCTCTCCCGCACGGAGTGTCCGCTGATTTTTCTTCGCCTGCCGTCCCCGCTTTGATTTTTTGGGGGGTTTACGTTTCGTTGTCGGGAAGACCCTACCCAAATAATGAGGTCGGGACCGGGGTGTGAGCATCTGGCTCCGCTGGAGGAGCGGTGGTGCTCGCTTAGGTTTGGGTTGGTGTGCTGTGGCCGCTGGTAGGAGCCACTGGACCGGCCCCGAGGAAGCCGGAGCGGAGTTGAGGTTTCCCCCCCCCTCTTTCCAGTAAAACAAATCCCGGTGTCGAGGCTTGTCCATTGCTTGTGGTCTGGCAAAGTTCTCCCAGCAGCGCTACTTACATCTTCTCTTTCCAACTTGAGAGCTGTTTAACTTCCTGCTGCTGGGGCTGCTTTAGCGAGGAAACCGCCTCTCCTGTGCGTGCAGGTTTTGGGGGAAAAAAATCCCTTTTCTCCTGCCGCAGCTGCTCTGAGCCCAGGGGCTCGTGGATCTGCTGAAGACCACCGGCACCGAGCAGTTGTAGTGTGCCTGGGGGACTGATGGGGCTTGTAAGGAGCTTGACTGTAACCTTGCTGTTAATCCATGTGGTGCTTGTATCTGCTGTCCGTGTTATGGCAGGTAACTCCTCCTGCTTGCTGGCTTCTGGGATTTTGCTCCTGGCCTCATGGGGCTGGTGTAGACTTAAATTTGGGGTGAAGGTGTTGAGCCGAGGGCAGTGTGCTGATGGTCTGGTGTCCTGACCGCCCCTGGGTTATTTCCCCGTGCCTTGGGACAGCTGCTGTTTCTGATTTGAGGCTCCCTCCATGGCGAGAAGAGGGGAGAGGAGATGCTGCCAGATGTGCGCCCGCTCAGATGTGCTCTCCAGCGCTGCTGCGGTACGCGGAGAAGTTTGCTTATGCAAAGCATCCTGCTCGCCCCTTAGCAGCATCTGCTGCTAATCTCCTCTTTGTTCTTCCCAGGGGCCTGCAGCGGAGCCTGCACTTGCTGGGCTGCCGGGGATATAGGGAATAATCAGTACAGAGATCCTTGGTCCCCAGTAATCCCACTGGTATGATCCCACAAGGGTGTGGAAGAGGTGAGCCCCGATTGATGCTGGCTTCCTTACCCCAGTAAAGGTGCTTGCTGTTCCTGGAAGTCTCACCTGGAAAAACTTCTGTGTTCCTGCAGGGCTCTTGATGCTTTGAGTGCCCTGTGATGGATGGTGTTAGCCCTTCTTGCTACCCTGCTTACAGAAAGGTAGCTGTGTGCCTGGAGGATCTGCCCCAGGTGTTATTCAAAGTGAGTCTTTCATCACCCCTTGCTTTAGGACTGAACCAAAATGCCAAAGTGGGCTCAGCTAATGTGACACCTTGTCTAGGCAGGGGAAGGGATGCTGCTTCCTCCTCCAAGGTGCCATCAGAGCCACCGGGACACCTCTGGTGGCCTGCTAGACCCTTTGCTCCAGGTGCTGACATCCTTGCTGGAGCGAGTGCACGAAGCAGATGTCGTGCTGCAGCTCTGCTGCTCCCTTCCCCAGGCTGCTGGGGGACAGGGACAGCTGTGGGTGATCCCTTCCCCCTCCATCCCCAATGCCTTATTTCAGGGAAAGAATTCGGTGTCTCCAAATGTGTGGCCTGCCAGGGAATTAGTAGGGGGGGCGGGTAACAGAAAGGGGGCATGGTTACACGATAACGAGATTGTGTCAGCATGTAGTTATGTCTGTGCCTGCCCCGCGGGGCGGGGGTGATGCTGGGCTGGGGAGGCCACAGCTGGAGGCTGCTGCCTTCTCCATTCCCAGGCTGCCCGGTTAGGACATGGGCTGAAGGTGACAGGGAGGGACGGGCTCATCCCTTGCTTGGGGTTACACTGGCAGCCTCAGCGCTGCTCGCTGGGTGTTGCTGGCTTCCTCCCTGGTGCAGGAGGGGAGAAGATGCCAGCCTGACCTGACCCAGCAAAGGCAGGAGCTGAAGGGATGCTGATGCTTTCCCTAGTGAGCAGGGCTGAGTTCCTATAGATATATAGGGTCAGAAGGGGCTTGTTGGTCCTAGTCACAGAAAGCGGCTGATGGAGGCTGGCCTTGGGGATGCGGTGATGGGGCATCTCACCAGCCCTGTCTGATGAGACTTCCCGGTGTTACGGAGGGGACAGCATGCCTGTGACACTGCCCAGGAGCTCGTGGCAGGTTCAAAGTCATCCACTGGGATGCCTGATGGTGAGGGTGTGTGTTAGGAGAGGGGTATATATGGGAGATGTGACCCCAGAAGGGGACACGTAGCCCTGTGACAAGCCTGGTGAGACGCATGGGCTGTGCCCCAAGCCAGCCTGCTTTTAAGTTCAGCCCTCTCCTCTGCAGCTGGGCTGTCTTAAAACTAATTTTCACTGTATTAGAGCTGGCTGATGGGGGATTACTTGGAGCAGCCCCAGGCTGCTGGGATCCCTGAGAAGGCATTGCATTTCACTTGCCTCCCCTTCCTGCTTCTCTCGCAGCCTTGGGTGTGGGCACCTCCCCTCCCTCCCTTTCCTCCCACAAAACTGGGGGGTGGTGGAAATGCCGCAGCAGCATCTGGGAGCTGTGTTGGGCCCTGCACTGCTGGGCTTTGGAGGTGGCAGACGACAAGATCAGCTGTGCTGGGCTGACAGGCAGGCTGATTAACTCCAGCCCTGTGGTGTCCTAGGATGGAGAGCTGGCCCGCAGGAGCTTGCTGCCTTCCCGAGCCTACTGCTCTGCAGCTCTGAGCTCAAATCGTGTCAGGGCCATAAATCAAAACCCCTCTGTTTCTTTCTGGGTTTTCTGTTTTACGGCCTCACTCCGTTTTGGTACACCCCTAACTTTTTGCCGAGGGAAGCGTTGCTCTCTGCAGCCCGGCGTTTGCTCTGCTCTCCTCCCTCCGCAGAAGGAGCCGAGCAGCTCTGACCCTTCTGCGAACACTTGTCAAGACAGTAGTAATATTACCAGTGGCTCATGCTCACATAGTGTTTATATTGACAGATTGCAATGTTCTTCGTAAATGTAACTGATCCGTACCCTGCACGCAGGCAACAGGAACCCTGAAATGCTTGCGTGGGGGAGAGGGAGGGAGGGGAGCATAGCTTGCCCTAATTTACCAACATGCTGCTACTGAGAGCGGGTGCCGGATTGCACGGCAGGGATTTTGGTGCAGGAAGTGCAGAATGGTTTTGCTGCCGATGGCAGGTGCAGGATGGGTGCCCGAGTTATACTTTGGGCGCTGCTGGGGTGGAAGCGTGATAGCCCTGCAGTTTGAGGGGTGATTTTTACCAAAACAATGCAGAAAATTACTGCAAACACTGGACTGGCGTGGATGTCCAGGTGCTGGTGACCATCACCAGATGGTGAGGGTCTGAGTTACCATGAGATGGGGCTTCTACAAACGCGGTACCACCTTGAATGTCCCCTCCAAGGAAAGCAATCCCCATGGGTGCTGGCCCTTAGCTGACCAGCCGCCACAGCCTGTGGACGTGCTAGGTGCTCACCCAGCTGCTGCACATCCAAGCTCCTTGTACCTGTCACTTGATGGTAGTGTGGGGCCACGTACCCGCCTGGCGGCTCCCACCCGCCGCCTGTGAACTCCCCGCAGCCAAGCCGTCCCCGGCTTTGCTTTCCAGACATGCTGGCCGTCCCCGGCGTGTGTGTGAGATGGAGCAGCTGGTTCTCGGCACAACCCGAAAACAAAACCTGGGCTCGGGTGGTGAGGGAGGAATGCAGTGCACAGTCAAGCGCAGCTGGAGCACCGGGAGGCGGCTCTGCCATCCTGCCCCGCTGCCGGGAGCTTCTCTGCTTTTCCCCCCCCAGATGGTGAGGCTGGAGCTGAAGGTGCTGGATTTCTGGGTTTGCTTGGAATAGAAAGGGTGGGCCTGGCTGCTTTCCCTGCTCCTTTTCAGCTGGGTGAGTTGTCACGTAGAGGCTCTGCCTGCTTTGACGGGCTGCTCTCCCTCTCTCAGCCTCTTTGCAGCATTTAACCCCTGTTCCTTTGCGAAGGGGAGCCCCATGTCCAGATAATGCACTTGCTTTGTACTTACTTGAAGGTGGCACTGGAACTGATGAAGTGCCCTAAGGGTGATGTCAAACCCAGGAATACTGGAGAAGTAGCTCTGGGTGTGTGTGAGGTTCCCCTGACCTGTATCATCAGGCTGGGGGGCACCTGGCAGCTCCCTCCACCTGTGGTGTGACCAGAGGCTGGAGCAGAACTTCATTCAGACAAGTTTATGCCTTGGACTTGTGCCCTGGATTGACCACATTGCTTGAGACATGAGGACAGTTGCCTTGTGCCTCAGTTTCCCTTAGCTGCCAGCTCAGCAGCTAAACCAGGCTGGTTAATGGGGAGTGCTATGCATACCCCATGTCCAAATATCATCCCCTTTTTTGGGATGGACACCAATGCTACAGATGACTCCTGGGGGAGAGAGTGGCTCGTTAGGAGACCATTAAGTGAATACTTGGCAAAGCAGGAGGCAGCCAGTGACTTCCTTTAATGTGACTGGTGATGCAGAACTGGAGACCAGGGATCTATAGGACTCTGGTCTCCTGGTGAAAGGCTTGGTCAATGATTAACTTGCTTTCTGGAAGCTGCTAACAACAATAAAAGGGAGTCCAGCCCCACAACCCCAACACAAAAAGCCCATGAGTGTTTAATAATTAAAGGCCTTGTGCTTTATCGAAGGGTAATGAGAATTGCCTTAAGGCTTATTCAGTGGTGGGTAATTGAATTAGGCTGTGGGGTTTTAAGGGGGGAGGGTTGAGGGGAAGGTCCAGGAGGCTGCATGGAGAATCCAGTGTGATGCTCCTCAGTCTGAATTCTTCCAACTGGACTGGGTTTTGTCGGTTTGCTTTCTTTTTTTTTTTTTTTGTCTGCTTAATGCTCTCTGCTGGTGGTGTAATTCCTTCTTGCAGATGTTCCTGCCCCAGGGATGCTCCCTTCCTCTCATTTGGGTGGATGCTGACAGTGTTTTCATTCCCGGTGTCTTCCTTTGGTGAAATGTTGATACTTAATGAATCCTTGAGATATTTTTGGTGGGAGAGCCAAACCAGAAGACACTGTACTAAGCCATCTGTATTCATGGAGCAGTCCGAGAGCCAGAGGCAGTACAGAGCTGGTGGGCATCCCCTGTGTTTCCAGTGCATGAGGTGGTTTCTGCTGCAGAGGACGCAGGGATGGTGGGGCCTAGAAAGCTCAGAAGACATGAAGACATCTGTCTGTGCTGCCTTCTGCTTACATCCCTGTTCATCCCCTTTAATTCAAGAGAGGGATTTGGGTTGGATGGAAGATTTACAGCTTTTTTTTTTTTCTTTGGAGGCTGTTGAGCTTTCCTGTTAGAATATTTCTGTGAGGGGGAAGCATCTTGAACACTGACTCTTAGATCAGGTTACTGCAGGTGTAAAGACTTCTACTGCCGTAGGCTCCACATAGATCCTCAGCTCCAGTTACATGCAGCAGTGACATCTTTAGCATGTGGCTGAATCTCTGGTCACTTGGTCTGTGGTACTGATGGACAAGTCCATCCCAAAGTTTGTCAGAGGCATCTGAGCAGAGAGGGCTTAAAGCATTAAAACTGTTTTGCTCTGCTGTATATGAGAGCTCTGACTTCTGTCTAACCGTGCAGCTACAGCCGTGTCCTGCAGACAGTACTCCTGGGTGGGATGGCACTTTATATACTAAAGCATATGTTAAACTTCATCCCAAGCTCCCTGACCCTCCAGGTAGGAACCTGCCAGGTTCCCAGTGTTTTCCTGAGGGGGTGTGGTGTTGAAGCGATCCCAAAAGTTTTGCATACCTGGCTCTCTGGACTGCAACCACACGGAGCCCCTGGCTTCCCTCCATAAGGAAGCAGCCTTGCTCTGCACAGACAGAAAAGCTCTCCAGTGGCTTGTGGCGTGTTAATGCAGCTGGTTTCTCAGTCTGAGCAGCCCTCAGCCACTGGGACCGGGGGGAATGTTGTCCCTCCTGCAGGATGTGGTTGCACGAGGCTGCTGCAGGTCCTGGAGCAGCACGACAGGAAGGGCACGTGTTCCTGAAAGACTGGACCTCAAGCTGGGAGCAGGAGCTAAAAGCGATGATGCTAGGTGGAAAGGGTTAACCCTTCGGGAGCTGGGTGTCAAAAACCCTTGTTTTTCTTTTTTCCTCCCACTGTTTGACTGTGCTTTTTAAGGTCCCCTCAGATCATGGCTGTAAGTGCTAATGAGCCTTATCTCTCGAGATACGGTCATAAAATACACTTATGAAGTTTATCAGCTCGGTAAGCTTTACATTTTATTGTAATGTGTGTTTGCAGTGTGCTAAGTGGAACAGGGAGTATTTTGTGACTACACGGATACACACAGCAGGTATGGGATTTGCTTTAGCTGATAGAGTTCTTTGAGACAGCTACAGGGGGGGAAAATATATCAGAAATAGATTTTTCTATTTCCATTGGATCAAACAGCTCCCGTATGTGTCGTGTGGTCTCCCCGTCTGCTTGTGACCTGAAATCCTCCTCCTGCTAGGTGGGGGGAATATTTTACTGGTTCAGTTGCTGAAGGGCTTCTTTTGGGGGAAGGGGAAATGACAGGTTAAAAAAACTTGAACTCTTCCTTTGGAAAGAACATGGAGCAGAACAGCGCTCCTATACACCCGCTGCAGAACATGCAGACTCAACAGTATCTGACATTAATGCTGAGTCTGTGCTGGCTTGGATGGTAGCATGGGGTGTGCAGTTCATGTTGATGGGATGTCATGAAGTATGGGAGTTGGCAGGGGTTTTATGAGCGGATTCATTTGGCCTAGCTCGTTAAAATAGCATTAATTGGATAGCCAGACGCTTGGGGGAAAAAATAGCTTGCTCTAACTTCTGCATTTGCCTTGCACTAGGTGGATGTGTTTCACAACAGCAGCAACAGTTTCCTTTCTTGGAAAAACTGTTTGGAGTGCTCCAGAGACTGAAGGAGCACAACTGGCCATTTAATGTGCATGGTAGGAGGTAGCTGCTTGTGCTCTGGAGCAACAAGTGACTTTGTCTGGAGGTGAATAATGAAGTACTGAGATGCACACAGGAATATCTGAGCTTAAAAACATGTTGACTGGCTGTCCTCTGGCTATGGAAACACTGGGAGGCATGGGCAGAAGTTTAGCCAAGGCCTTGGTCTGCTGTTGGGGAAACCTCTGTGGAACCAAATTGTAGAGCAGCTTCCCAAAGTAAGCAAGGGTTTAACAACTTCTGTATTCAAGACCAAGTCCTTCTGGAGGAGTAAGAGAATGAGCTTCCATCTCCTCTTGGTCTACTTCCAATTTTCTTTCATCCTTATAGTTCTACAAAACTAAGCTTGAGGTACAATGGTGTGTCCTGAGTGACCTCTGGGTGGTGCATTCTTGCCTAACCTGTAGTTAGGTGGGACAGGTTGCCCAGATGAATTATTTTGGGGCACAGAGCCTGTGGTTTGACACTGGGTTTCCTGCTTTTGTATCTTAAGTCTTTCAACTTGTCAACAGGAGCTGGTCACAGCTCTGCTCCAAAAGCATCAGCATTGTCAGGTGAGCATTGATTGAGGTGGGTTCTCCCACAATGTTAAGAAAACCTCTTCTAACCTCTAGTCAGAGCAAGTTATTACCCTTTATATTCCACCTCCAACTATTCTATTTCTGTTCCCTGCTGCCATCACTCAGCTGTAGGTGCCAGCTTCACAAGTCCTGCATGAGCTGGTGCTGCTGACCTCTCTGTGTGGGCTCAGCTGTGGTTGCTCTCATGATGTGCAACCTCAGCAGGTTGCTCTCATGACTTGTTTGCTGTAATCTTTGTAGCCTCCCCACCTTGTTACTGGGCAGGGATGGTGCAGATGACCTGCCTGCAGCTAATTCCCAGTGTAGATCTTGCTCTGTGAACTCCTGCTGAGCTGAGTGCATTAACTGGCTGTCAATGCTATGGTGAGCTCAGACCTTTAGGTACCATTGTAATATTTTCTCTCTGCAGGTTGATTTATTTTTTGTCTTGATCTTGTGCTTGGTGTTGCAATAAAACAAAACCAGGCAGCCCAGGGGGCACAACAACACTTTTGCTAGAGGTTGCAGGTGAATGCTGTAGGTGGAACTGGTTCTGCTGTGCAGGTGGACATGTTGCAGAGGGTTTCTTGGGGAGCTTTCCAGCCCTGTCTTCAAGGATTACTGCTGGCAAACACTTTGGTTTGAACTCTGAAGCTGCCAAGTGTTCAGTCTTCTGGATGCTCAAATAATAGTGCTCCCGAGCTGTGCCTTGAGCTGAGCTTAGAGGGGCCGCATTTTAGCCTGGTGACCAACACGAGTGCATCATTTTGGATCTATGCTAAGACCTCTGGCAGGGTGTGTTTTTGGGGGTCAGTGCTCTGCCCAGCTCCCCCACTGAAGCTCCCCAGTACCTGCAGGAGGGTCTACCACATCCTTTCCCTGGTGGATTTCAGGTCAAATCCTGCTCTTCAGTGGAATCAGGAGACCCTGAAATTGAAGGGTAGTGGGAAGCACCAGTCCTGCCTCTCCTGAGACTCACCTGTGTCCCTTCCAGGACAGTGCCTTTCAGTGCTGGGGAGCTTGCGTTATGGCATTTAGGATGAGGATCCAGCCTTTTGCACTGGCTCCATTGGTATTAGTTTTTGTGGACCTTTCCCGGAGCAGTTGGCTTCAGCTGGGCTTGTCCAGCTCAGCTCAGCTTGCAGGCTGCTGAGAGCCCTGCAGTGCCACAGCTCCTGGGGGCTGTCCATCTCCTTTGACCAGAAACCCTACCCTGGAGCCCAAACCCCTCTGGGGACAGTTCACCACAACTGATACTTCATTTAACAGAACTGGCTTGTTTTGCTTAATCTTGACAAAATTCTTTCCTAGCCCTAATCCTCTTCCAGTGTAAGGTGAGATCCTGAAATACCTGGCAAACTAATAGCACAGCTCTTTCTGCATCTCTGGGCCTCTCTGTAATCAAAAGTGGGAGGGGGGGCAGGGATGTTTTCAGCCCTTGCCAAAGATAAATCTCCTGCTGGGAGCTAGCAGGGAGCTATTTCCCAGTCTGTGGTTAGCAAGCTGATCTGACAGGCCAGAGGTGAAACAGCCACTTGAGCTGAATTACAGGGTCTAACCAAAGATCCAACGCTTCCTCTGGCTCATTAGTGCACTGTGTTGCATCCCTGGTGACTATTTCTATCTTCTGGCTTGTCCCATGTTGACTCTGGAAAATCCAGAGGCTTAACGTGAGTTTGAAGAGAAGACTGAAGAGCTGCTCTCAGGAGAGAGAAAACTGGACGAAACGAGGCTTTGAGCAGTCCCTGCTGTCAATGTTACATGCCTGTTCCTCCTGTTCTGCCTATTTGAAGCCAAAACTTCCATGCTGGCTTCTGTAGCTGATGCAATGTGTTTATAGACACATGCGTCTGTGCAAGATGTAGGACTGACATTGCTCCAGAGAGCTGGCATCTGGAGGGGAGTGGGACTGTGTATAACCTTGCATTTTTTGCCTGAGCTTGCAGAGGGATCAGCACCTGTGCAGAAACAAATCTCACTTGAGGTATTGGAGATGCCTTCAAACTAACTGCATTTTGGCTCTGGGGAGCTTGTGATGCGTTGGGTTCCCTGTGTGCTGTCCCAGAGGCTGCCTTGCAGATGTACCAGGGGAAGAGAAGGGCATCCTTGCTCAGCACTGCATCCCCTGCAGCACTCGCTTGGGCTGCTGTAAGTCTTATGGAAAGCCTGAGCTGGTGCTGGGAGAGGGGAGCTTAAAGGCTTGGCCTTCTCTCTCTCATCTGAATTTGAGACTGCCCCAGGCTTGATGGCCTCATGCAGTGACCCTGGCACTGTTTTACCATGTCCCTGAGCAGCTGGCAGGGGCTGGGCCCTCTTTCTTGCAGGCTAAAGGCAGGGGAGCACCTCGTGGTGGGGAGCTGGGTGCTGACCCCATTTGGCTGTAGAGGCTGATGGCTCCTGTGGTGGGTGCTGTACACGGCTGGTGAGCTGCTCTCTGTGATGCTATGCTTGTCCTGCTGTTGGACAGCTCAGCAGCACACAGCAGAGGTGGGGAGCAGAGGATCTGCCACAGCTATCCTCATGGGTTTGGGATTGGGCATAAGGTTGGGTGCTCAGCTTGAAAAACAGGGCTGTTACTGCGGGAGAAGGCTGTGAGCAGAGTCAGGGACTCATTTCACTTCTGTTGGGTGGCTGGGATTTTCTCAGGAACCTTCTGTGATAAATGCTCGAGTCCCAAATAGGATTAAAATTAAAGTTTGTAATTTATTAAGTGAATAGAGGCAAGCAAACAGCGCTGGGTGCACCGGGAGTCTCTGCTCCACCAAGATGCACACCTGTTACATCAGGAAGCTGATTTTTATGCTCCTAGACTAATACATAATCATCACTATTCCTAGAAAAGGCAGGGTTATTATAATTAGTTCCCAGAATCCAAACCCTCTCCGGACGCATGCGTATCAGTCTCTGGTGGTCTTTCTGGGGGTCTCTTGTGCTGAAGGCTCATAGTCTTCCTCCCAGGCTTTGTCCTTTGGTCGTCCTTCAACTCCCCCTTTCTCCTTATTTGGTGGATCCCTTTGCCAAACATCAGAAGCTTGGGCAGCATCTCATGCAGAAGTCAGTAGTTTCCAAAAAAAAACTCCTTGGTCCTCTTATCTCCCAGACTCGAGTCTCAGTGTTCGTCGTTCAAGCCTTCTATTTACACAAATTGCTAGACTCTTATTTTGCACAGTACAAGAACTATGTACACTAATCACTCTGCTTTTCTTAGATAGAAAGTTACATTTCATCATGCTGCCCTAGCATTGTTTCATACACGACACGAATCATATTAATACCTTTCACACTTCTGATGGGATGGGAGTTACTGCTCTTCTTGCAGCAATAAAGGGGGTGCCAGGACAAATGTATGCACCGATTGCTTTAACTCTAAAATGCCCCGTAAGCAGGAATCCCTGGCTTCACCCTGCAAGGTCTACTGGTGAAGCTAGCCCTGTAGTTGAGGCTTTACTTTAGGGGTGCAGTGTTGCACCACTATCTTCCTCCAGAGCCCTGCTGGGAAAGCACGGCTGGATTTTCAGTGCAGCTGCTGCTCTTGCATAGAGCACTGGCCATGCATTGCTCTTGCTACTGTCAGCTGCCTGACTGCCTGTGTTTATGTATCTAAAGCTTGAAGGCTGGAGAAGGAAGAAATCTGACCAGTGCAATGGAAACCTTCAATTCCCTGCAGTCCCAGGAGGAGACGAGTAGCTTCAGGCTGGGGCTAGGAATGAACTCCATTTGTACACTGCCTCGCCTCTCCAGGAGGAGCAGCCAGGAAAAATATCAACAGTTCCATTAAAAAGTCTGCTGGTTTGCTAAAGTAGTGAAATAAACATACCTGGAGGCATAACAGCCTGAACCACACAGGAAACATTAACTAGAGCGAACACACACAGGCTTGCTCCCTCTCCCCCTGTATATGTACCAGATAAAAACACTCTGCGTCCATGGTAATGTGGAAATCAAACAGCAGCTGGGGGGATTATTCTTAGCTGGGGAAGAACAGGCTGGGATCAAACAGGGGCTCGGTGCTTTCCTAGAAAGGCAAAACCTGTGTGGAGCCTGCTCTGTGCTGCAGCCAACTTGGTCTGGGGGGGGGGGGGGGCTGCTGTAGGAACTGGGACGAGCTGGGGATGTTGGTGCTCTTCTTGATTTGTTGCCCCTTCTTAGTGTCCTCCTTCCTAGTTCTGTGGGAACTGTGTGGGGCTGGACTGTTTTGGCTCCAACCAGTTGAAAATCTGGGGTGGGAACTAGGGGGAAGTGTTTTATTTAGCACCTGGGAACACAGAGGAGTGGGGTGGATGTTATAGCACTAAATAATAAATTAATAGATTAATGCAGGGCGGAGAGGGGACCTTCACTCCACCCCTAATGCATCTCTGGGGCAGGGAGAGGGCAGACCAGTGAACTTCTTGGTGGCCTTCAAGTATGGCCTGAAGGAGACATGGTGCCAATGTTTTTTGGATCAGCGACCCTGGTCCCTTAGCTGCCCATAAAAACAGCATCCCCTTGGCCATAGCCAGCATATATGGCACGTAGAGAAAATACATGTGGAAAATGCCTTCGCTTGCAACCAGATGGCACCTGTCAAGCACAAGTAGACACTTCTATTACAGTAGTCTTATTTGAGTGTCTTGGACCACTCCCAGCTTTGCAAAGCAAAATAGCCCTGCTCTAGCTGTCCTCCCAAAGCAGCCCCGGAGGCAGATTGATGTGATCCTTGCATGCTAGAGACAGTCCCTGTGCTCCCGGGCCTCATCTGCACAGCCACTTAGCGCAACTAATCTGAGCTGACTTTTAAAGTGGATTAGTTCAATTACTCTTAACTAGCCCTGGTGGAAATGCTCTCCTTGGGGATTAAAGAGCCTTAATTCACTTTAACGTACTTGATTTCAGTGCAAATCAGGCTAAACTGAATTAAGAGCACTTTAGAGTCCTGTGTGAAGGCAGTCCTACAAATTGATGTGGTTTAACCAACCCACTTTGCATTCCTGCGCTCAATTCATTCCTGTTAGCATTGCTGGAGTGTCTCCTTACAGATGGCTAATATAAGCAGCCTCTCAGATATAAAGCTGCAAACACGTTACCAGGCTAATGTGTGAACCAGCTCCTGTGCAGAGCTGCATCTGATGATTCAGTGCTCAAAAGTGCCTGGCCAGAAAGTTTTAGAAGTGTTTGCTGTCCTTTTCCTCTGTATTTCTTACTCTGCATTTTCTTTTCCATTTTTTTTCTATTAACTGAGCTCTTTGCTTTTTCACTTAAAGTCAGGACAGTGAGTCACACGCTAGTTTTTCTCTGCTGTCCTTAACCCCCTGGATAAAATGACGGTACTTCACTAATAGCATGTTTCCAGTTGAAGATGAGCTGTGGTTGTAAAGGAGCTTGGCCTCAGTTTCCCTGAAGCTTTACTGAAAAATGGTATTTATGCCTGTGATGTCCTAAGCAAAATAGTTTTTGCTTTGGGGAGAGCTGGGCAGGACGGGGTTTCTCATGGGTTTTACACCTCAGGTGACGTGTGCTGGGGAGAAGAGGGAAATCCTACCATTACCAAGTGGGGAGAAGATTCCTGAACGGGGGAGAAAAATGTCACAATTTTTTCCTTTATTCTGATAGTAAATATATTCTGACACTAAATGTCTTGGCTCTGCTTTCCTAAGGGAGAAGGATGCTGCAGCACCCCTGCAGCTGAAGCTTTCCATCCTTCTAGTCCATTATATAATTGACTAATAATACCATCCTGGCTCCCTCAGGCTTCACTTGAGACCATGGTTTTGCTGCTTTGCACCCAAATTTATCCCCTGATGAGTGAGTCCCAGCAGGCTAGGGTGGAATGGTTATATGGTACAGCTTTGCCATCTTTCACAGAGGAGGGAGAAGGAAGGGTTAAACCCCATAACTGGATGGAGCATCAGCACTGCTCCTGATTCTGCTTCTTCAGCCTGCCAGGGCGAACGTTTATTTTGCTAATCAGCCGGTGTAATGTCTCTCCCATGTTTGTGATATTTCAGCTCCTCTACTTAGTTCAGCATCATTTAAGAAATAGGTGAGCAGTTTGGGTGGTCACAGGAGCAGCTGGGCAGCTATGTGGTTTTGGTAGGGGGGAACAAACCTGGGGTGTCTTTAGCTTGTTTTTTTTGTTCATGCTCTCCTGAAGAGTCCCCCTGGTGTGCCCTGCATGCTGCACAGGAGATGAGTGCATACAAGTGGGGCATGGATGCTGCTGCCCTGCTATGAGCCTGCTCTGTCTGTGCTACAAGGCAATGGCAGCAAACCTGCCCTCAAAGGACCTGCTATACAGCCCTGCAAAGCCTGCATCTCACTTACAGCCTTGAAGAGGCATGCATGAAGCTGCCAGCTTCCCTTCTAACCAGTCAGCTGGAGGTGGTCTGGGCCGGTTGAGTTTTATTTGGGAGAGCGGAGGTGGAAGGATGCAGCAGGCCACTATGGCTTGATTGTAAAATGGGCCTGGAAAGGCCCCTGTGTGGAAGCATCTGAATGATCCCTGGCAGACACTTTTCCACACCAGCCTCTCAGATGCTCAATTAAAGGTGCTCCACAGTGAAACCAGCCACTTTCATTGGTGCTTCGCCTCCCAACAATTATGGCTTTCCTCTTATTGGCAATGGCTGTTTCTCTGGCTGAACCATAAGCTGATTATTTTAATGCTGTTGAGGAACTGCTCCTTCTCTCCCTTGTAGTAGTTTGTGCGTCGCTGAACATCATTGCTGTGGGCTTCTCAGTCCTCAGCCTCCTTCATGCATGGTCATGAGATGGGCACAAATGATGACAGCATGGATGTTTGCTGATATAATTGGGCATTAAATGTGATTTCTCTGGCTAAGTTTTCTGTAGCAGTAATGTCAGTCTGGTCCTCTGTCTTGCTAGGTTTTGGTGGCAAGCTCTAATAAAGTCAGCACCACAAAGTGTTGATGTTTTTTCTTTAAGATAGGAGGCCATTAACCTCATTTAGCATCTTGAGATCTTTCTGGAGGCTATTGCTCTGGGCACTACTGAAAATAATTACTCCTGGGCAGCCAACACCTTTTGTGTGAGCAGCAAACTCATTAACTTTACTCCTGGGAAAACACCAAGGCCTTGCTGAACGGGGATGCTAATTTTTACTTGGGTGCTAATTTTTACTTGGGGATGATGTGGCCTTCTAGACTTATGACTCATAAAGAGACACATCAATACATCCTGCCACGCTGTGCCATCTGCAAAATCTCCTTGTCTCCTAGGGATGCTAGGAGAGGCCAGGGGGATCTTTCTTAGGTAGCTCTTTGAAGGCCTCTCTGATGAAGCCATGCTTTTAAGAAGGCTTTTCAGCAGAAGGAGACAAATAGGGTTGCAGGTGCTGGGAGAAATGGCATCACATTAGCCAAGAGGCCAGATCCCCTGAGGTGCTGCTGTCTCTCTGTGCAGCAAGTTGGAGATGAAGATCTGTGCTGGCTAATTAGTCTTGGGCCTCTATCTCAGGGGCATCAACGTTATGCAGAGCCTGCAGCCAAAAGGCCTCGGACTCCAGTGGCTGAAGGCAGCTGGCCTTTAATTGAGTTTGTAACCACCATCTAAAGAGGGAGGCTAATGAGCTGCTTTTGTGAAGTGGGAGCTGATCACATCAAAGAGCAGCCCCATATTGTGGCTTTCCTCCCCTCGGGGCCTCCCAGGCTGGTGGCAGGGAGCTCCAGGGCTGCTCTTGTTTTGAGGAGTGCTAGAAACCTAAATGTGAGACCCTTGGAGACTTGTGAGCGGCATTTTGACCCCGAGTTAAATGATTCTGCTTGAGATGCCACTTCCATTGTGTATTTATACCACCACTGGGCAAGCATCAAAGGAACTGCTGGAACTGGCCCTTAAAATGGGTTTTCAGTAGGCAGAAGAAATCTGGCAAGGCCTGAACTGAAGTCTCCCTATTATCAGCCTGTAGTCTGAGGGATACTGCTCTATGGCATTTGTGAGGTCTGTGGAGTTTCCAGGCTTTGGTTGCAGGCTGTGGGAATGGACCACTTCTTTATACTGCAACTTGTCCAGAGGTTTGGAAGGTAACTGCTGTAGAAAATGCCCAACTTTAGAAATGAGATAAATGGTTTCAGAACTGGGAGCAGTGCTCAAGGGAGTTGTTGGTGAGAGAGTTTTGTGGCTTTTTGTGGTTTCATGTTGTTAAGTACAAGCCTCAGAAGTTGAGTTCTTGCTGTGATCAAGCGAGGAAGAGGTGAAGGAGTGGATGGAGGAGCTGAGCAACAGATCCAAATCTAATGTAGCATCCAGGCTGCTGCTGGGTTCTGTCGCTGGCTACAGGGACTGGTTTACAGGACATCAAAAAGATAATTATTTGCAGACTAAGCTCTTGTCCAGTTAGATTATGAGGACAGCATCTTCTCAAGTAATTATAAATGTATGCTTAGCAGAAAGGTGTTCTGTAAAAATCCCTGAAAATTACTGTCCCCTGTTGTGGGCTTTTTGTATGTCCTGCTTAATGGATTCGGACTGACCTCCTGATCTCTTGCTGCCCTGTTTCCAGTAGCCTCTGGATGCCCTGAGGGCTGTTGCATTTAGATGCTGGTATAATTTTGTAAGGATTTGTCCTTTCTAATGGTTTCTTTCCCACCTCACTTTTTAAAGCTGTTCTAATTCCAAATTGTCCTTATTGTGAAATGCAAACTTTAAAAGGAAAATTGCAGCCAACGTATTTTAAGATTCTTATGGGCCAGCAGCCCCCTGCTTAACGTGATAAATTTGGTCAGCTTTTCTCACTAAGGAAAATAAAAAACCTTCCAAATCAAGAAAATTATGTAAGCAAATCCGATGAGCGTGCTCTAAAATTAAACCTGCCTTGCAAGCTCTGGGGCCTTCAGTGTGAAACCAACAAAGACTATTTTGGGGAGGCTGTAAAGCCTTGTCTGGGGCATGTCCAATGATGTCCTGAAATTCTCTCCTTCCATTGATCCTATTTGATGCAACCAGATGTGTAGGAACCTAAAATTGATGATCCTTGTCCTGTGACCACCTCCTCAGCATTGTAATTCCGTGACATTAGGTGTTTAGCCCAAAAACTTAACAGAAGCACTGTCTAACTCGTTCCCTGCCCTCTCTCACCTCCTGCTGTGCAGTGTCCTACTCTGATGAGTGACTCTGAGTGCAGTTGTAGGTTGGGGTGGCTGTGCTGTGGAGGAGCAAAGCAGCGTCTCACCTGTGATGCCTTGTACGAGCTTGCTATGCCTAGAGTTTGCAAACTGTTATATGCGCTCTGCAAATGATAATTAAGATGAAGTTGGCAAATGGAATTAGGCTTTTACATGTCTTCTTGACATAAACCCATGTCCTCCTACCACTTCCCACACCTCTGTGTGTAAGGATCCCTCTTGCACTGCTGTGTTCACCCCACCTCTTGCTGTACTTTTTTCCTTTTCTCCTTTTTGCAGTCTCATAAAGCATCCTGTCAGCATTATCCTCCAGGGGTTTGAGTGTCTCCCCATGGGCATTCTGCTGCCAAATTCCCTTTCAGCTTGGAGTGGGAGAAGGGGAGACCTTTGTCTCTGCGTGCAGTTGCTAGCACAGTATCTCCAGCCACAGCAGTACTTATTTGACCTCCTTAGAGTTTGTGCTGAGATAGCATTGAGATTTTGATAGGCTGGGGTGATCGCAGGGGGTTCATGGCACTTCTGGCTGAAGCCAGATATAAACACCTGGAAAGTTTTAGCAGGGAGCAACCCTCACATTATGCTTAGTTCTCGTTACGCCCAATAGATCTGTCAGCTCAGCCACAAAAGGTATTTCCATCTGGGGAAAAATCTCCCCTAATTTTGTTTTACTCTCTTATTCGTAGACTGACGACAGGTTTCTAGCAAACACACAAGCACTTGTTAGCATTGCTCTCCTTCCCCTTTGCCTGAGTTGTTCTCTTTCTTTATTGGCCCATGGTCCCCCTGAGTTCTTGCAGCCAGGAGACACTGAAATCATAAATGTGCAAAGTACAGGATGGATAAACATCTTAATCTCACGGATACTTCAATCTAAATGTTTTTCGAGGCCCTCCTTCAAGAGGGATTAGCCGGTAACCATGTCTGAAAGGTCGCAGCCTTGCTTCTACTTGTTCTGCTGCTCAGGATGCTAAATGCGTGTGAAAGCTTCAGCAAAAGGCCTGAGATGCCATCACCATTCTCTAAGGCTACAGGGGAGCATCTGTGTGTCCTCTTAGGCTTTGGACATTCATCTTGGAGCTCTGCCTGCCTCTATTAGCCATTGTGATAGCGTTGCCTGGAGCACCCAAATGTGACATGTATCAATTGGCATTTTGGCTGCACTAAGTGTAAGATTTTTCCAGTGTTGGTTTATATCTTTTTTTTTTTTTTTTTTCCCTCAAGTGTGTGCATATTACTGTTATGATTTATTTTCAGGCTGTAAGTTTGGTTTTATCACTTGAAATACTTTGGAAACTTGGAGGGCTTTTTTAATTAGTTGCAAGCCCTCTTTTAACTTGGAGGAAAATTCCAATGTGAAGAATGCTTTTGATTCACAAAGAAATTAAGTTGCAGAGCTCAGGTCGAAAGGTTTCCTCTCATCTCTGCATTATTTGGGCCTAACTTTCCTCCCTAAAGCTCCTGTTTGCATTGATAAAGTTGACTTTGTTTCTTGCTAGCTCCAAATCAGATCAGAGTTACTGAAATGTCAAGACTATCCATGTGGTTGTTGTCTGGCGAGAAGTTGGGTTGGAAGTCATGAGCATACAAAACTGATATCTACTTAAACTCTGAGGATGGATGAAATGAATTGGTATAAGCTTACATAAAGAGTTTTTGATGTGGTAGCAATAGTTCTGTGCTAGCATGGTTTACTCCTTCTCCTTTCTGCTTTGAAACCTATTGGTCAGTCTGTAGTGCCAAAAAAAAAAAAAAAAAGTGACTGTCTCCTGGTGATTACTTTGCTATAAAATAAAATGTCTGTCCCTGATTCTAGTTTCAGTATTTCTTGTTGCTCCAACTGCATAAGCAATATGCTGTTGGGGCACTTTCAACCACTGCTATTTTGGGGCTGGAGAGGGGTAAACTAGAGGGATTCCTTTCTCCGCCACTCAGAAAACAAACGTCACTCTGGGACTCGTGGTGGAGAGAAAGCTGGCAAAGCAAGCAGGATCCTGCCACTCTTGTTCCTGTGGTTCAGCCTGCAGATCTGCAAGTGCAGCCCATTCTCATGGGGCTGCAGAGAGGTGAGGTGTGAAACTTGTGGGTTCACGTCCCTTGGGGAGCAGGCTTGGGAACGCTGGATGCCTCCATAACCTCGGGGAGGGCAGGGGAAGGCTTGGCATGAGATGCATGCTCTTGTGGGGACGAGGGACGAAGGCCGCGGCTGGGATGATTTTCTTGATAATGGGCCAACTGGAAAGTCTCAAGTGCAGACAAAGAAAAGGGAATGGGAATCTGATACTGTTTACCAAGGCAGGATGTACAATCTGAGAGAAAGATATAGCCAAGTTTCATTGCAGTGCTACAGGGTTTCAGATTGGGATTAAATAGCAGTGCTGTTTTCCAGTGATTTGCTTAAATTTGCTGGGCAATCTTCACATTTGTAGAGAAGACCAAAGACATGTCTTATCTTGGTGCATGCATCTTTTTAAGCTTACGTATCCTTGAATCTCCTAAGTATCAGCTTGCATTCATAGTCCTCCTTTCAAATATATGTTGCCACAGGTTTTGAGGGCAAACATAACTCAGACTAAACTGAGTGCAAAGTATTGCTAGTGGTTCAGCTGGCTTTGGACTTTTGTCCTGACTTTTGTACTCTACATGTTACCTGGTGTTGAGTGGACAGCTCACATCTTCCCTGTACTTTAACAAAGCATGCCGGGGAGACTTCTTCATAGGGAAATTACTTCTTTTCATGAACAAACATCAGAATTTGCTCGTGCTTCAGGTTCACTCAGTTTTTGAGTTTTGACTGTATAGCTGCATGCCTTTGCAACACTTGGAAATTAAGTTAGATTCTACCAGCCTGACATTTTTTTTCTTTTCTTTCCTTTTTTTTTTTTTTTTTTTTTTTTTTTTTTTTTTTCAGCTTATTGGCTCTAATTCTGATAGATTCTATGTAGTAATGTCCTGTATCATTCTGGGGACAACGCCTCAGTCTCCGGACTCACTGAACGAGGTGGCATGTAAGAATTGTAAAGCAAGCCCACGTGCATTTTGAAGACAGATGGGATCTCCATTTCAGGCTGGAGCTGCTCTAGTTGAGAGTGGCTCTAATGAATATCTGTTGATGGAATAGTCCAGGGAGGGGGTTCTCAGTGTTCACTGCTACAATAGCATTAAGATATGAAGGGCTAAACTGAAAATGAAGGTAGAGGTTGTTCATGAAGAGAGAAATGATTTTTGTCTAGGGAGTATGCCCAATCTGTTTTATAATTTGTCTTTGCCTGTTTGTAGTATTTTCATATCAGATAAATTCACTAAAGCATTGTCACAGATAGCTTCACCATTTGATTGTATGTACATGCCACAAATCTCCCTCATGTATATATTGCAGGTTGGAGTCCCTGGAATTTGCTTGTCCCTTATAGTGCTGAACACAGTTTTCTGACAAACAGATGGGAAAACTGAACATAACTACTGGAGTGCATCTGCAAATGAATCCAGAAGTAGTGCGATTTAGTGCCAGTGCTTAGAGCATCTGGAGATGCTTTTTAAAGAATTATGTAAAGCTCCAGAGTTACATTTTGAGAAACTTCAGAAGTAAGCTGTGTGAGCAACCTCAGTCATCTCCTTTGTGCATGTCGACTGCAACAGAATTTTATTTTGGGATTGCGTGCTCGTTTTGTTCTGCAGTGAATTGGCAATTATTAAATATTTACCTTTATTATTCTCATTAACCATGGCTTATTTAGAACATGTTATCTAGATTCTGTACTCAATTAAAAATGCATTTGGTTCCTTGTGGGTGTTTTAAAGATGCCGAGACAGAGCTCAGACAATTCTATTGAGAGTCCACATATAAGCATCCTCTCAGATTCTTAATCAGCTTTTATTTCATTACTTCTGATTACTTAAAATTTTTATTATTGCTCATTTCATGATTAGTTACTGTCATTAGGGAAACCCAAAAACTCAATACTCAGGAAAATAAGGTGTGCTAGTGACTTGTGAAAGGCTATAAAAACTGATTGACTGACTTTGCCTTGTATAGTTCCTTGCTTGAATGGGTTTTAACTTTCCAGCATGTTACTTGCCACAGTTGGCGCTTCCCTGCCTCCTTTCTGGAGGGAATCACTCTTTCTGGAGGGAAAGAAGACAAGATGGGAATCTGGAAGAGAATATCTAACAGTGCTCCTTTGTAGAATGTTGTCACATGGCCTTTTGAGATAAAAACTGATTTCCTAAGGTGTGCACATAGTTATGCTGATGCTTCCTGGCCCTTGAATGGAAGAATTGCAAGTGATTTGTATAAATTTTTTTCTTCATGACCACTTCTAGTTCTCAAAACAGTTCACAAGGAGTAATTTAAATACAGTTTAGTTTAGGATTATAAATCATAGTTACTTTAAATGGGATGTTAGCTAAATGTCTTTGTGAATGTGGGCTAAACCAATCATCCAGTTCTGGGCTGGGAGATGGATTTGTGTGCTTTCAGACCTTAAACAATTTATCCTGTAAGACGGACTATCAACCTAGGTCATTTTAGTAGAGGTTACTTCAGAAAGTGCACTGGTTGGATTTTGTTCTTCCCTGTTGGATATTTCCCTGATGTGTAGATTTATGGAGCATCTCTCAGAGCTGCTGACCTTGCTACAGTTTCTCAAAGTCAGCTGAAATCTCATGCCATTCATTCAGATAGAACTTGATAAACTTTCTATGGGAAAAGGTTCAAATCCTGCCCTATAGGCTTGTAGAAGAGAGTGGACCCAAAGAAATTTGGGGGATTTAAGGAGTAAAAATATTAAGACAAAAGGAAATGGGCTGTACTTCCCTTCTACCCCAAGCACTTTGGGGCTGTGTGCTGCATCACATATGTAACCATCACCTTCCCCTTTGGACTCTGGAAGCTGCCATACTGACATATCAAAATGGAATATTCAGTGTTGTTCTGTGACATTGTTATATATCACTTAATACTATTCAGTAGGTGAAGACGGGAATCATGGTGCTGTGCACCAACAGACTCGTAGTGTACCTCCAAGGCATTTTTGGGTAACCAGTGATTTAAGGGCAGCCTTCCTGCTGTGCTGTTTGGCTAGTTGTTGGTAGGTAATTTAGAAGATATAAACTGGCACCAGTTGGTTGAAGGTATCTTAGAGTTATCCTAGCATGCAAACCTCATTCAGGTGTGGATCCCTTTCCCAGGAGAGATATATATATATATATATATATATATACATATATATATGTATATATATATATATATTTTATTATTATTATTATTTTTTCTCCTTGAGATGCTTTCTAGTTGCTTTTGTTGCACTTTTTACTTCAATGTTGAAAATGTTTCTCCCTTCACATTCCTGCAGGCAACAGGAAGGAGTGGAGTACTGTAGCTCTGCATTTGCTGGGACTTCTATGTCAGGCATGCTCAACTTGCAAATCAAGTTACTTCCTCTCCTGGTTTGCTGTTCCTGAGGTCATCTTTTGCAGGCAGTGATTATACCTCAAGGCCTGCTCTGAGCTGCTTCTTGGGAGTGAGATGGAACAGTCCCAGCTTCATGAAGCATACATCTCACGGAGCTGGGGAACAGTTCTGTGCAACACGAGCTAAATGAATATGGATGCAGCTGTGGCATCCCACAGTGCTACGACTTTATGTGCAGTCCTAAAGTGAGGCTTTATTCCCCCCCCTAAATTACCTTGAAATCTGTCAAAATACTGTGAAGAACAGCTTTCATGTTTGGTGAGGATTGGGTGGCGAGGTGCAGTGTGACATAATATGTCTTTGCCCTCTGTAATCTTTTACCCCTTCCAACATCCAGGAACACAAGAGCCAATTCAATTCTTAATCTTGGTGTAACGAAACCACCTCGTGGTTTCTGTATTTGGGTTGATCTAAATTGGGATGGCAGCAGTTCCTGAATCCAACAGCTTTGGGCTATTTTAGGTGGTGAAAATCTGCCATTGGCACTATGTTAGGCATTTATAATTAACAAGCTAATTATGTAAAATGCACACTGTCCACTTGTTAAGATCTTCTTAAAGTTTCATAATCTAATCAGAATTTGCTATGTATAACACTTGGCTTGTTGTCCTCCTCCCTGCCTTTTCAACGCAACTAGGATGGATGGATGGATGATCGATACAGGAAGGAAATGCTTTCCTTAATACTGGTTCAGGGAGTGTGGCCCACATACTTTTTTAATACAATGGATAAAGGATTTTTTTTTTTTTTTTTTAATTCTTGAATGCAAGCACATTGCTCTGATGGACAATCCCTTCTGCCAAGCAGCACTCATAGAATAAAACTTTGGGCCTCCCTGGGTTTTTGTACTTTGGTTAATTTGGCTTCTGTTTGTATAAAATATATATAGTGTAATAATAAAAAAAGTGCTTGCTGCAGTCACCAAGCATCCTGAGGTTATTTACCTGAAGTGTTGACTGAGGTAGGTCTGGCTGAGGTTCATACTGATATTTTGTAGTCCAATCACCTTCAAAAGGTGAGGATCCTGCCACCAGCATAGTTAAAGACGTCTTGGCCATCTATATTAATTTATTCATCATGTGTGATTGGCCACTGTTGCAGTGTATGCATCTCTTCCACAAAGCTGTACATGGATTCAGTCCTTTGAGGAAGGGTTGCACTGTTTCTACAGCGGTGTTGGGCCTGGAGCTTTCTTGGTGGTGGGGAATGGACATTGGGAGGTTGATGGCTGATGTTCACATTGTTGGTTCTTTCCTTCTTGCTCTCATTGGGATAAATTGTGGATTGGATGAGTGGTGTTTTGGGGTGCAGAGGAGATCGAGAGAGGGAGAGCAACGTTGTTCAATGGATGGCAGTGAGGGAAGGCCCTTGCATCTGGAGTAGAAGACAACAGGGTTTATGATGTTGGTCGGCTTCAAGGGAATCTGTTCTGCAGTGTGGGACACCTCACAAGAACTATTTCCTTCCCTGTTGACTTATCTTTATCTGCTGAGTTTGAAACCTTGGCCAGAGCTAGTTTGTTTGGCTGGAGACCTGACCCTTGGAGTTTCATTGGAGCTTGTAAAACCTCAGGACTGCAAAGCTTCTTCAGAAGGGCATGCATGAGACACCTCTTGTCACAGAATGGGTGGCCTTAATGAGAGAACCTTTCAGTGTGTTCCTGTCTAGTGTCGTAAGGAACCAGCCTCTGCTCACAGTCGATACCCACAATCTCAGCTGGGGCTCAGAACGAGGATAAACCTGTACCATCCCATCAGCGTAACATGTTGAATGCATCCTGCTCTCTCCAGTGCCCAGAAAGTTTGTTTTTTCACCTGTTTAGTTTTTAAACCTTCCATGAGGATAATGTGACATTAGAGTGGAAAAGCTATCGCTGCTGTGCAGGGGAGGAATTGCAGAGCCGTAAACTGCTCCTAAAATAGATCAGATGATGTGTCAAACCGCCCAACCATCTAAATACTCCAGGAGCTGACCTCCGTGTGATATCAAATAGGGGCTGGGCGAAATGTTTTGAGGGGAGGGGGAGGTGAAAACCCCCCTCCAGCCTGAACCTGCACACTTGTTGCTAGAAGTTGTCATTACTCCGTGAGTTGATTAGGAAAATGTTGAGCCAGTCTCTGTGGCTGGGACCTTCAGGTCCTGAGTGTTATAGCTGGGGGTGGGGAGGGAGGAGAAAGCTCCTTCTCAAGTTGTTTTTCTGTCCCAAGGAGCCCTGCAATCACTGTGCTTTCCCCAAAGGGTTAATTTCAGCCTTTTAACACCCTCCCGCCCCCAGCTTTTGGGATTTGTGTTGTCTGTAACCTTTATTTTTGCTGTCACTGCTGTGCTGCTGGAGCGGGTGCGTGCACGTAGGGCTATCTGCAGGCAGCGAGGGAAGCTGCTGTGCTGGCTACGAGGAGGTTCTTCCCTTGCTGCCAATCTCTGTGGTCTGGGCAAGGGCAGCTCCATAACTGTGGCATCTGCCGAGAACAGACCGGGCAGTGTTCGGGACGGACAGCACGATTTATGCGACAGACGGACTGAGGAGGGGGGGAAAGGAAGAAGCCGAGTCCTGTGGTGTGATGCGTGCTGTGGAGCTGTTAAATTTGGGAGATAAGGCTTAACAAAGGGCTGGCCGAGGTGTTAGGGAGACAAATGGGCGATTCATTACAAAGTCAGATGCGTTCCCTGGCAGGGGTGGGTGGGAGAGACTGACACTGACACATGGCTGGCCGTGCTGGCGCTGGAGCCGTGCGAGGCATGCCCACGTCCCGGCGTGCTGGGGGCTGCCGTGGGTGAGAGGCTTGCTGGGGACGTGGTGGGGTGCTGGGGCTGCAGAGCTGAGGTGGATAAAGCGAGCACACCAGGAGGAGCTGTTCCGAGGAAAGAGTAGGGTGCTCCGGATGTATTATGAATCCATCCGCACGGTGTTGGTGGTGTGTGCTGGAGGTCGCTGGGATGGATCGTGCTTCCATCCAGAGTGCAGGTGGGTTAAATGCTGCACCCCAAGCAAGGTCCTGCGGTGCATCTCAAGCAGGTTCCTGGCTCAAGTGCTGAGAATGTAATAGAATCACAGGCCAGGTGAGGTTGGCAGGACCTCTGTGTCCATTGGGTCCAACCCCTGCTCCAGCTGGGCCACCCAGAGCAAGGTGCCCGCGACCATGGCCAGACATCTTTTGAAGATCCCCAAGGAGCTTTCAAGGAGATGAAATTCTGCCATACAGGGTCAAACTGAAGGTGTCTTAATACAGGCATGGACATCTAGGGAAGAAACCAAGGAGAAATGGGACAAGCAATGTGTCTCATGGCGCTTATCCTGCCTGCTTCGGGAAGTCAGTGCTGTTCTGAACCCATTATTAACATATATATATATATATATTTAATGCTGCACCTTGCCTGAGTGAGCAGGTCTGATCCCTGCATCATCCTGAGCAAAACTGCCCAGCCCTGGCTAGGTCTGCAGGGCTTTGGTGGGCTTCATGCAGAAGCTTGAGTGGTAGAGAGCCAGAAGGATGGACAGAAACTGCTTTGGGCACCTTGTGAATGAATGTCCTTACCCGTGTGGGATGCTTTCCCTTGCCTTCTTTGTGAACATAACGGAACACCAGTGCAAAAAGCACTATTAGCAGACATCTACGGGGTTTATTTTTAGCCCTCACTGTTTACGTTTCAAATTCTAAATATCCTTTGCTTAAGGGCAACTTTCCCCAGACAAGGGCATGTACCAAGAAAGACCATGAACTTGGATTTCCTTTGCTTAGAACAGGAAAGCAAAGCTGTTGCTGTAGGTTTATATCACAGATGACTTTCTGCCTTTTGGGAATTTGGTCTTCGTGGTAGGAGCAGACGTAGCAGTATGACGTGGCTTAACCCTTTGTTGCAAGAAAATTGTGCAACTGCTGTGTTCCCTTGGGTGATCTGTTACATACGTGGTCTTCCAGTCCTCAGCCCCACCAGAAATAATTCAAAAGCAAGGGGAGGGATGGTTATGTAAATTTCTGTAAAGGTGATCTAGAAATGTTCCTTGTTTTTGTGTTGTGGAGAGCTGTTAGGCCCATTTCTGGATTAAAGTGAGCTGCTGTAATCCTCCTGTCAGGGAGGGAGCAGAGTTGCTGTGTTTTTTTTCTTTTTCTTTTTCTTTTTTTTTTTCTTCTTTTTACTACAGCAGGGATCTGAGGTCCTGGGATGTGGGGGGTGTGTGCCAGTGTAAACAACAACAAAAAAATATGCCCTCCTGACAACAAACAAACAAAAAACAAGCCAAAAAAAGCCACCACAAGGTGGTTATTTTCCTGCAAGGAGGGGAAGTTTGGTGTTACTATAGGGCATAAACCTGTGCACGATCATCTCTCAGCATTTTGTCCTGTCACAGAAAAGATTCTGAAAACCTCTTTCTTAATTCCACCCTATGTGGCACTAAAAGGGTTAAAACAAACCCTTTATTCTCTTCCCCAGCCTCATTCCTTCATCTTCTCCCATCACATTGCTCCCCTCTTCCCCTTTCCCTGCACCAAAACTCCCAGCTACGGGTTGCCTACGGTCTAGTAGGACACGTGCCAAGTAACTTTTTTTTTTATATAAATAAAGCCAAAAGAATAAAATAAAATGCAAGCAGTGGCCAGAACAGTGGGTAGGCGGGGGGCCAGGAGCTGTCCAGCTGGGGAAGGGGCACTGGTGGGGGGCTGATTCCTGGCACCAGCTGAGGAGGGCGAAGCTTAAAGCTGTCTTAAATCGGGAGTGAAAGCCCCTGCTGCCGCCTGGCCCATGCATTCCACTGGCACCGCAGTTCACCGGCTGGTTTTAAGTTGGGTTAAAAATCCCCCATAAATCTGGCTGATTGCTGCTTCATTCTTGAGAGGATGAAGGGGAGAGGAAACAATTTTCCCCTCCTCTTCTTCCCCCCACCTCCTTCCTCCACCTCTGCCCACTTGCAGGCGCAGGCAGCTCTTGGGCTCGAGGGACTTGGGAGCTGCCAGCTGATGGCCACCGGGTTGTGATAGCATCACCTGAAGGTGTTTAGTTTAGTGACACTTCTCAAGGTCATTTGGGAGCTGTTCAGCCCCTTCTGGCCTGAGCTAAATTACAAGGGAGTGTTGCAAAGACTCACAGAGCTGGTCCTACGTCTGCCCTCACCTTGTGTCATCTCCTTGCTGGTGAATCTCGGCTCTGCCACTTGCCTAAAATAAGATGCCCCTCGCTCTCGTGGACTGGAAACTTGCTGAATATGGTTTGTTGTAAGGAGAGGGAGGAAGGGGGGAGCGGTAGCTTAGCCTTGTGGTTCAGGCACAACCCGTGGGCTGAAAGACCAGAGCTTGGTTCCTTCCTCTGCTGTCGGGTTTCTCTGATTGCTCGTGTCCTCCTTGCTGGGGAAGGGGAGGGAGAAGGGAAGGCACACTTCCTTCCTTCAGGGAGTGCTGTCATTCATAACCTGCACTGCTCTCCTGCCCTGCATGGGTGGGAAATGCTACAGCCGAAGTATTTGCTTGTGGTGTTTCTGGTTGCCACAGGGCAAAAATAGCTGTTGCTCATGGCACCTTGGTCCTGTAGGTCATACACAGGAATGTGCCTTACCAAGAACATCTCCAGCCCCCCACGTCTCCATATCTGAACAAAGTCACGTATTCCCTGCTCTTTCTTTGAACTATTTTGCCTTTAGTAGCTAAACCTTCATATGCTGCGTGCCAATTTTTTTATTATTGTTGGTAATTTGTGCAGAAGTTAAGGGCATACTTTGGCATGAGATTATATGGAAGCTTATTTATATATGCAGCAAGCGTTCTGTATCTGAGAGGAAACCCTTCATGTCTTGCCCCATTCACAGAA
Organism: Heteronetta atricapilla; assembly: GCA_011075105.1. Lineage (NCBI taxonomy): Eukaryota > Metazoa > Chordata > Aves > Anseriformes > Anatidae > Heteronetta > Heteronetta atricapilla. Next base: position 2,607,680 of record CM021732.1, on the reverse strand, counting down.
AAATCCCTTCTGATCTGCTGTGAGAACTTCTCTGTTGGGCTGGTGGGGCCAGCTCTGTTCTCAGGTCAGATCTGGGGGACAATTTCACTTGTTTGGGCTGCTGCATTCAGCAGCCTGGGAGAAGTCCTCTGACTTCTGGGTGAACTTCAGCTAAGGCTAAAGTGGGAAACTCAGACGTAAATTACTCCTGTGGTAACAAACACCTGGGTTTGAAGAGAGCTTAGCGATTTGGGATCAAAGAGTGGTGAATGTTAGGAGCATTGCTCCAACCTTGAGCATGTGAGTGTGAGAAGCATTCAGGAGAGCTGTGTGGGACAGGAAGAGCTAGAGATTTGCAAAATGTGGAGCAAAATCTCCTCCATTGCCTTAGCCAGGATGATGAGAGCCCAGGGGAAACCTCTGTGTAGGTCTGTCCAGGCAGAGGAGTGATTCAAGACAGGTTGGAGTGACTGAAGCCTACAAGAATCTACACCTTTTATCTCCTTAAAAAGAAAACCTGAGCATTCTTAAGTCTGATGGAGACTCATGTTTCCTTTCCTGGTAACTGGGGTTTTATTGCCTTGGAAATTCCCCCAGGCTGTAGTTTGTCTCCTCTTTATACTCCTGATTCCCACATTCAGAAGCAGAACCAGCACATTGAAGACATTTCCCATCCGTTATTTGCAAGGATCATGAGTGTAGGGTACGGCTGCTTTCCAGCTCCTCCTGCCATGTGCTGCTGGAAGCATGAGGTGTTGTAGTTGTCTATCTGGTGGGGGCTGCTGCTTGCTTCTTTGCTACCAGAAGCTGCAACTGAGTTTTGTGTGCTCTTGGCTAAAGAGGAGGCCCACGTCTTAGGGATTTCCACCTAGAGAAAAGCTCTGGGGTTTTGCACCATGGTACTGAGGAGGAAATAAGGATCAAACCAGGAGTTGGGACATATGTGTCTTGAGAATCACAGCATTTATAACTTGGGTTTCCAAATGTTTGTTTGTTTGTTTTGTTTAATGTCTGTTTATGGAGAATGGCATGGAGAGCAAAAAGGGGTGTGCACAAAACAGCGAGGTGTTCAGGACTGACCTTGAAGGATGTGCACAAAGGGCAGTGGTCTGTGGGTGATGGCAAGAAGAAGAAACCAAACACCTCAGAGTTGTCTTCATGGAGGAAATTAATTCATGCTGAGATTGCAGGATATGGTAGAAGCTGAAAAAACCTTGCAGAGGTTTGGAGAATACCTCACATTGTTTTTTTTTTTAAAGGGATTCCATGGGACGTGGGATTTTATTTATTTATTTATTTATTTATTTATTTATTTATTGGTATGTGTGTTCATTAGCCAAGGTAGGAAATATTTGGTTTTGTAGCTTGGAGGATTGCAGTGGATTTTGAAAGCAGTACGTGACATTGGGTTTTGTGATCTTGGTGAGACTGCAATAGATGCCAGTACCTGAATGCTGGGGGTGAGCACTGTGTGGTGGAGCAAAAATGCCTAGTTCTGGCTTTGAGGTACAGAAAGAAAACTAGGAAACTAATGTTTGAGTATCAGAGGGGAAAAGGCCTTTTCTGACTTGAAATGATTTGGGGCTCACGTGTGCTTTGCAAGCTCTGGCAAGAGCAGAGCTGAGTTTGGTGGGTGCCCTGATAGTTCTGTCCGAAGGATGTTGAGTTACAGTGTGGGCACAATGGTGGCACCTGTACCTGTGAATGCTTTAAAAAAACACACCACACCACACACAGTTTAGAATGATATGGTTGGCTACTAAAGAATCAACTCTTTTACCAAATATCTAGTCCTAGTTTTCTTGGACTTTTACCTGTTATACTTCAAACAGCAATTACCCTTTTTGGGATGGGGAGGGAGCGTGGTAGATCATCTTAGGAAAACCTCTTTGTAGTGTGGCAGCTGGGGAGAGAGAGGGCAACGGTGGGTTGTTGAATGCGAGAAGCAATGTGTATGCCTGGTGGTCAAATGTAACTCAGTCTGGCTCCTTGAGTTGTGGAGTCATTAGTTTAGGTATTGTAGTGACACTTGTCAACTTGTTAAAACCTGTTTTAATCATTATTAGAAGAAAAGAAATTAGTGGTGGCAAGAGAACAAGGATTGGAAGAGTGGCGATACCTCAGGAAAAGCATTCCAGTAAGAAGTGAAAATACAATCATCTGAGGCCTTGTACAGATGTACCAAAGATAAATCTCCCATCAGAGGAGGAAGCTCTGGGATAGGAATGCAGTATTTCATCAGGCTGGCCTTTGGGGGTGCTTATAGCAGAGGTGTTTCCTCGCAGGAAAGCAGCTCACCTTGTCTCATGTCTCTGTTGGCACTTGCAGAGGAAACTCCTGAGCATGTCAAAAATGAGAATGCACTTACAGGTCTGTGCAGATGTCATCCTTCTCTCTTGTCCCCCTTAAAATCCCATCAGGAAAACCCCCATTTAAATACAGGGATACTCATGAAAGAATGAGCTGACGAGGCAATGAAAACCCTTGACTTCCAAAATGAGCTGAAAATGGGATCCACCTGAAATTACCTCTCTGGAAGGGCAATGAGACCATGTTGCTGCAGGCATCCACACCACCGTGTGGGATGTGCAGTGCACAACCAAGAGAGCTCAATGCCACCAGCAGTGCTTGTACAAACCTAACAGTTCTTGCTGCTCACAGCCAGTGATAATAAACCTTTTGGCCTCAAACCAGTGAGGGATTCAACTGGAAGGAGATCTGGGAGGTGAACAATGCACATGATATTGCAAACTTCCTCCAAGATAGGCCATGTGGCATTGAGCAACCAGGTCCTTCCTGAGGGCTGGACGGTGCAAGCGTGCTGCTCAGAGCAGAAGTCAGGTGAGGTGCACAGAGAAAGATCTGGACAGGGTCTGAAGCACAGGTTGATTCCCTTGGCTTTGTAGCCCTCAGATTGCCCTCAGTTAAATTCCAGTTAGAGCTTCCTGGGTTGGGTGAAATGAGCTATTTGGTCTCTGTCCAGTTTTTCTAGAGGACAATCATCTTCATCTGATGTTCAGCCCCACCAATCTGAAATAATACAATATCAGAGTGCTGGCTGGCACCTTACTCATAATAGTTGTGGATTGAGTGAACATAAAAACTATGCATATAAAAAAAAAAAAAGCCAGTCTCCCTTCTCTCCTGTCATGAAAGATTTTCATGGAAGGAACAGCTCAGTCTTTATGAGGAGCTGAGAAAGCATCCGACGCTGACACCGTTGCCTTACGGGACCTCACTCAGCCTAGGTTGCATAAAAGGGCTTTATGGGATTACAAAGGTTCCATGCAGTGGCAGCTCCGAGGCAGCATTTCAGGTGGGGGCACCAGCTCTCTCTGGCTCTGCCCACACATGTTTATGATTGATGCCATGCTCTGAGGAGTGCCACCTCACCCTGCTGGAGCTGAAGCTGCTGTATGGGTCCCCCTGCAGAAACAGGCACGGATCCAGTGTCAGGAGGAGAAAACACATTCGTGTGTGTTCATGCTGCTGGTTTCACTTGTGGAGGTCTTCACATGGAGGAGCTTCTTGCCTGATGGCTGGAAGAAGTCCCTTTCCACTCTCCCCTAAATTTTCTCTTCTTGTTTTGTCCTGGAGATGCTTTCTGAATTCACTTGCTTGATTCTAGCTTGAAAACCAGTGCAGTTAGCCCGAGCGGTAAGCCAGGCAGGGATGGACAGGTCCCCATTGAGCAGCATGTTGCATGGCTGGTCTCCCATCTGATTGTATGTTGATGTCCCCTTTTCTGTGCTGGACAAAGACTGGAAAGAGCGTCCTCCTCAGTGTGGAGATGGGTCAGGAAACAGGCTGAGGGGGTAGAAAAAGGCGTTCTTCTGCACAATGCTCTGGAGGAAAGGGAGGTGCCTTTTCTTTGTGCTATTTTTCAGGGGTGAAGTGGGAGTTTGCATGCTGGCCCAGCATGTGTAGCCTACCATGGTGTTGCCCGTGTGTCCCAGTTAAAAGAGCTGGTGAACTTCTGTCTAAGCCTTTGAAAATGGACATTTATAATTAGCCCACTTAATGCCTCAGTTTTCTATTGCTTCCCAGGACTTTCCATCAGCTCATCGCAGGCAGGTGCTGGAAGCCTGTCCTCTGGCTCTGTGCAGCACCTACATGAATCTGATTTTCTACCCTCTCCTTGTCCCAGGCTCTTTACTTCATTTTTATTTAGGAGACTCTTACTGGGATCCCCTTAGGAGCTGCATGCAGTTGGGCTGTGCTCTCAGCAAATTTTGCAAGGCTGTTCTGTGAGAAATCACATGTTGAAGTATCAAAACCAAGCATCCAAGGGGCATGGCGGTGAAGGGGCTCCAAAGTGCTGATTGCTCTGCAGAAATCGTGGCCGTGGGATCAATTCCTATACTGCTGCTCCCTGCAGTAGCTGACCTGCTATGTGATATTCAGAGCTTCTGTTTTCCAGAGCACGCAGATGACTGGTACCAGCTCAGCTGGAAGGGTAAACTGGGTGAGGGGGAGCTGTGGGAAACGCTCCTATGCTTCCTCCTTCTCCTTTGCCAGCCCAGGGTATCCCTTGCACCAGCTTGGGTGCCTTCAGGAACGAGCCATCTGAGAAAAAGTATTGACGAGGGCCAGGAATGAATATCCTCGAGATTTTGTTACAGGTCTTAGCTACTACGAAGCTTGGACCAAGCCACTTTTCTCATAAACAAGCCACAGAGGCCAGGTGACGTCCCGTCTCCTTGGGCAGCAGTTGAGCCCGTGCTTCAGATGGAGTTTGCTGCTTGGTTGTATTTATCTGTTATAGGAGCAGATTTTTTTTTTTTTTTGAAAAAAAAAACTATTCTGGGAAATTTACATCGGTCATGCTAGTTTTCCATGTTTCCCACAAATCATTTTGACTTTTCATTTTTTACCATTGCAGCTTTTTTTTTTTCCTTGAAATCTGTGTACTTTTAAAAGTAACTGAAGGAGAACACTTCCCTGACCATGTCCTTATTAAAAACAAAAACATGAATGACTAAACCCACAAATTTTACTTTTTTTTTTTTTTTTTTTTTTTTTTTTTGGACATCAGATATTAAATCACCTCATTAAATGATTAGTAACAATTGTCCTCTGGTCTGGATGTTGCTTGGCCGTGGTTCATGACACGATTGTGTGTGTGTTGTGCACGGGGGCTTGGGAATTAAAGCACCCTAGCTGTGTGCCCCGAGGGACCGTGCTCCTGGCAGGATGCGTCCCAATGACTGCCGCGAAACCCTCATTTAAAACAATGACAATAAAGTGCTGTTCCTGGGGGGGGGAGGGGGTTAAGTTTTTTTTTAATTATTATTATTATTTTTAATGGTTTCCTGGCTTTCGCTGTGTTCAGTGAAGTGGGTGAGCATGAGCTCCCCTCCCATGCCCACCACCCCCCTCTATCTTGGTGGCCCTGCAGCGGTGGAGGCTGCGCGACCCCGGCGCGTGTCCGCCTGTGCAGGGCTGCGACGTTCCAGCGTGTTCTCAATTCCGGCTTTCAGCAATTCTTCCTTTTTGGCTGGGGAAACGTGTCTTCGGGACCTTCGAAACCCTACATAGTGATTCCCATTGACTGCGTGGACTGGCACCTGGCCGGAAGAGGGCAGAGCCAGGAGAGTGGGGTGCGGGCAGCCCGGCCAACAAACCGCTCATGAGCCCAGCAGATGTTCCTGCAGCCTCTCTGCTCCCCGGGGCCGATGCCAGCCTGGTCCTTTTCCAGCAGCTCGTCACTTGACACCGGGAACAGTCCGCTGGCTGCTTTTGTTGCACATTGGAGTCAAGGACCTTGTGCTCGGAGGAGGCAGGGGAGGGGAGAAGGCAGCGGGACACGTATTTCTGCAGGTCGTTTTTTAGCCATTCCTCATTAAAAGCTTTTGGCAGCATTGCCTCTGAAAGCATATCCTGCTTGCGAGCCTCGGGCTGTGGCTTGCTGGGTTTTACGTACGGATCTCTTCTGCTGAGGGCAGAGTGGCTGTACGTGCTTTCTTGGCGTGTCCCTTGGGGTCTGGTGGGACAAGTCACCCTCTCCCCATTCCCAAGCCGGTTCTGGCTCTGCCTGATGCCCTAAAATGATTTGTGGAGGGCACAGGAGAGTGGCTTCAGTGTTCTTGACTTGCTGGTTTCCTGAGTTTCTGTGCTTATGTACCTTCTGTCATTTTTTCCCTATTTCAGTTTTAAATGAACTGTCCTGTGGCAGTTTTCAGTTTGGCAGGGAGGTGGCAATTGCCAAGACCTTACATCCAAGCAAGCTCTGTGAGAGCTGGTGGAGAAAATTAATCCAAATATTGCTTCTTACCCTTCTTCTCCTGCTCCCGCCCTGTGCACACACTGCAGAGAGCAAAAAACACTTCTCGCCCTGGTGCTGGTGAACCCAGATGGGTGCTCAGCTGGGCAGAGCCTGTTCCCATTTCTGCTGCAGGCTGTATTTGTCTCCTCACCGCTGTGACCCTGTGTCCCTCCACAGGCTGACGGGGAACGAACCCCTGACCATCCTCCCTCTGACCTCAGAAATGGAGGAAGCCGCCGTCAAAGCCCACTACAAAGTCTGTGACCGCCTGAAGCTGGAGAAGAAGCAGCGCAGGATGTGCCGGCGGGACCCCGGCGTGGCCGAGACCCTGATGGAGGCCATCAGCATGAGCGCGCTTGAATGCCAGTACCAGTTCCGCTTCGAGCGCTGGAACTGCACCCTCGAGGGCCGATACCGGGCCAGCTTGCTAAAGAGAGGTGAGTGGGACAGGGGGCTCGTTGGGCTTGCTGGCACCTCCTGCATCCAGTATTTCCCACTGTGGTGTCCCTTAGTGCATCCTGCGCCACTGGTGGGTGGTCACCTCCCCAGAGGTCCAACAAGAGTTTGTAGAAGGTAAAGACGAGACTAAAGTCAGGCTCAGCTCAGCTCTGAAAGCACACAGAAGGCAAAGCATGAACTGTGTGGCTGTAATTTGTGTACTTGCAGTGGCAAAGCAACCCTTGTCCGCCTCCCACCGCTGGCACAGCTCCTCTGCACGGGGCTGGAGATGTCGGTGCAGGCACCTGCGGCCGGCTGCTCTGCTTGCTCCTTGCTCCTGCTGGATGTTGAACCCTTGCTGGAGGGGAAGGGGTTAAAGTTCCTAAAGCTGTGTCCTTTTTTTCTTAAAAAAATAAATAAATCATTTTTTTTCTATTTATTACATTAATCTTTCAAGAAAGAAAAAAGCTTGGTTAGGGAATGGTGACAAAATGGATCATTCTGTGATGGTTTGGTGGTGGAGTCAAGGGAACCCTATTATTATGCAGGATAAAAGCTCCAAATCAGGGCAGTTCCCACAGCCTGTCACAGCAGCGCAGGTGGAGGTGACCAGAAGCTGAGGAGGAGCAGGTGGTATTTTCCATCTCCTTCCTTTGCACCACCTGGTATAGTCCAGTTTTCCTGCAGCTTCCCAATAAAATCCAGTTCTTATTTCTGTCCCGAAGCTAATGACACAGCAAGTCCATTTCACAGGTGTCTTTCCTTGGACTCAGGGGGTTCAGCGACTCCCACAAAGTCCCACTCAGGGATAGAGCTGGACCTAGAAACCTTTGAGCGTGTGGCATGCTCAAAGATAAGGGCGGAGGTCTTCAGTGCCACCTCTCTTCCTAATAAATGGGAATAAATTCAGAAGCTCGGGGGCTCTGTCGTGCACTGTCACTGACGGCGGTGGAAACAAGGAAAGTCCTTATGAAACCCAAGAGGTCCAACCAGAGCTGCAAGACGTTTAAAAATATCTCCGCATGCCAGAGGAGTCCCTGGATTAGTGGCGCCTAGGGAAACCCAAGCACTTTCTCATGCTGACACCTGGAGGCCACAGCTTGTTCCTTCACACGTGCCTGCCCCCGTGGACAGCCCTGGGCCAGGGGAGTGGGGGTATTTCAAAGCAGCCTGAAGGTTTGCTGCTGGAAAACACCGGCGAGAACCATCCCACCCCCCCTTGTCAGGACCTCGTGTAATGAATGGCAGTGCTGAGGGTTGCAGGGCTCTGTCTGCTGTCTCATTCTTCCATGTTTTATGCCCCTGCAACATCTCAGCCCTCCACCGATGCTGTAAATCCTTCAGCCATTGTTCCCGCGGCATAGCACACTGTCCTGTAAATCTTTCTCCTCCTCTCCGGGAGCTGCTGGTTCCTGGTTCAGCATTGCAGCGAGTGATACCCCAGGGCAAAGGGATGTGTGCAGCCCACTAAAACACAGCTATTCAAATAGATCAGTGTGGGCTTGTTTTCTCTCCTCCAGGGCAGGACCATTGCAACTTTTTAAAGAGAGGAAAATAAAGGGGGGTCATGTGTGTGTGTGTGGGGGGGATCACTTAAAGTTTCTCCCTCTATTGTTCCACTTGGTCACCCAAACAGCCTGGCTGCTGGTTTGCAGTTTGGGCTGATGTGGCCTGTTTCTTAAAATAACAGGGGATTGTTTAAGGGACTTGTTACCCTCTTCGGATACTTGCAAACAATTTTGGAAATGGCTGAAACGGGATAGCCATGGATGGCAGGCTGTCGATGCACTGGGGGTTAGAATGCCTGCATTGATTTAAAGCTCATTATCTTGTTACAAAATATCTCGGTGCAATCAAATAGTGCATGGCGGAGATGGCTTTAAATCTGGCCAGAGCCAAATGTCACATGGACTAGCTTGGAAGCTGCCTGTGGGTGAGATGATACCTGTGCTGATGGGCACCGGGAATCTGCGGGGCTTTCAGTGATGGAGAACGGGAGGAGGAGAGCTGAAGCTGATGCAGGGATTGACAGGGGAAAGCCTGGCGAATGAGCTGTTCCCCCGGGGTTTGTGTCAAACCTGGTATGCAGGTTGGTGGCAGGGCACCGATGTCCCTCTGCGATTTCACAGTTTCAGTGCTTCAGACCAAGAGACCTTCCCGCTGATTGTGTATTTGTGGTGTCTGCTAAACTGTGCCAAGCCCTGGCTGGCTGCTGCTAATTACAGTGTATCAGGCTCTCGGGGGAGAGTGTGCATGCCCTGCTCCATCCAGGACTTTGTTAGCACGCTGGTACCTCCCCATGTCATAGCACAAGTAGTCGCGAAGGCAAGAGGCCAGTTCTACAACCTGGGAGCATGGAGGCTCAGGAGAATCTCTTTAGCATCCCTAAAGCGTAGTGTAGAAAAAAGTTGAATCAGCCTACAAAAGATGAGAACTGCTAAGAAGGTGTTTGGTATTCCACATATCCATGAGTTTTTAATGTTATGAATTCACTAAATCTGCTTTTCTTCAGGTGAGCAGGAATGGTTGGACAGTTCCTAACAGTTTGGTTTGAGACAGCTCCAGTGGGAGGAACAAGCGTCCATCTCCTGGACTGGATTTTCACCTTTTTTTCTGCTGAATTTCTGCACTGTGCGCCTGGCAGTGCTATGGGAAGGCAGGCTCTGGGGATGGGCCAGGCTAGCGCCCTGTGAACTCGCTTGGACTACCGTGAAACTCCCAAGGACCAGTTCCAAAAATGACCTGGCAGTGTCTCTGCATGTCCTTGGTTGACACACCAGTTTACCGATATATCCACTACTGTCACCATCCACTTGTGTTATTTTTGAGTGGGGGATTTCTTGAGTCACATCCAAAGCTGTTCTGGAATTGCATCTCAAATATGCAGTCGTTTGCTGCTTCCATAGCTGGAGAATGAGGAGCTATAAATACTGGCATGTTTGTCTTTTATTTTTGTCTTTTATCATTTGTATTGAAATCATGACTCTCTCTGGGCCTCCGTTTACCCGTATGGGGGAGGAGGATGCTGTTGCAACCCAGCAGGTGAGCATAGAGGTGTTTGAAATAATAGTAACAAGATAAAAAAGGGTTGTACATGAAAGGTTTGAGCTGTAAACAACTTCTTCAGTTATTTGCAGGTACTACCTTGGGTGACAGGCTGTCTATGAAGTGCTTCCCAGCCCTCAGATGCATTTGTTGACAATTTTGTTGGACTGGATTAGATCCTGGTGACTTTTATTTTTTCTTGTGAGGGAGAAAGAAGCCCTCATGGCTTCTATCCCAATCACCTGTCTGGAAGTTAGTACTGGCCTCCTATTATTTGGTGGCCCCTTGGCAGGAGCACTGCTGTACTGTGATGCCGGTACCTCCACGGCCTGCCCAGATCTTGCTCACCTCTTTCTGTTCTCAGGCAGAGAATTCAGAGTGACAACCACAAAGCTGTTTATTCTGTTTGGTTTTGTTTCAGTCCTGGTTTGTGCCACCTTGATCCGTCATTCCCTGTTCTCTACCACATCATCTCCACCACCAACGGTGTCTGTAGAGCTTGGCACGCTCTGATGTCACTCAAACCTTCCCATTGTGGCTTTTTTTTTTCTCCTACTCAGTTTTTGTTTTCTTTTAACCCTCACTCTGTCTGCAATTCAAGCCGCCTCCTCTCTTCCTCAGGCTTTAAGGAGACGGCCTTCCTGTACGCCATTTCCTCAGCGGGGCTGACGCACGCCATGGCCAAGGCATGCAGCGCGGGCCGGATGGAGCGCTGCACCTGCGACGAGGCCCCCGACCTGGAGAACCGTGAGGCATGGCAGTGGGGCGGCTGCGGCGACAACCTGAAATACAGCAACAAGTTTGTCAAGGAGTTCCTGGGGAGGAAGCCCAACAAGGACCTGCGAGCCAGGGTGGACTTCCACAACAACCTTGTGGGCATGAAGGTGAGCTGTGGTGGGTGCGAGGCCTGCAGAGAGAGGAGCTGGGGGTCTTCTTGGTGATGAGGGGATTTGTGAGGGTAATAAGGTTGTGAGGGAAATAAGGTGCTGTTCTGCTTGGAAACGAGATGCAAAATATATGGAGTCATCCTATTTTTGCTGGAGAGGTGAAGACTTATTAGGGACTATGCCCTGTTTTTGATCACTGTGCTTCAAGAATTGTGTGAAACCACTGGAGAGAGACCAGATGAAAAGAAAAATGACTCTCCAGAAAAAATGAGCTGTGTGAAAGGCCCCTGTCTTTGCCTAGGGAGGAGAGGGTCTTACAGTACAAAGGGATGTCAAGACAGGTTCTCCAGGCTTAGGTGAGTTGCAATAAGGAGGAAAGGATTTACTCTGCAGCATCACAGGTTGAGGTTGAGGTTGAGGGATGCTCTTCTTGAAGCAACTCTGCAGAGCATGGGCAGCATAGCATCTCTGTAGCCAAGTTTCTTTAAAACTGGCTGGCCAAATGTTTGGTGGGGAACCAGGAGAGAGCTGTTCCTCTCTGACTGAGCTCAGCCCTAAGTCCCTAAAAGACTTCCACCCTGGCCAGAGTTGCTGTGTTCACAGCTAAAAGTGTGTGGGTGTGCAGACCTTCATTTTTTTCTTCTTTTTTTTTTTTTTTTTTATTCTTTTCATTTTTTCTTCTCACACCCTTATCCTGCAGGACATGTAGGGCTTCCTACTCCTTACTCCATGCTCCTCCCCATGAGGCTTTAATCTCCTGCCTAAGGCCTCCACCAGGAGCAACGTAAAGGACAAGTTGCCTGCAACTGCTGGCTCATCCCAGCAATAGATGGGAAAGGAAAGGACTTTCCACCTTCTCCCATCAACTGCTTGGATGTACCTACCCTAGAGCTGTTCGAACACTAAAATCCCCCGGATTGGCCAGCACAGGTGCCTAGGATCAGTGTTTCATTGAGCCAACCTCGAAGGGGGACATACTGTAAGGCTATAAATAGCCTTCAAGTCATGTTATTGTCCTTGTGATTGGATGGAGGGTTGGGGCAGGGATGGGGACCTGGGTCTCCAGTTTCCCAGGCAAATGCTGCCGAGCCAGTTGTGCATTCTAGGAATCACCACCCCAGCTCAGTTGTTCCTGTGCGTATGCATAAAATGTCATTCCTCGCGACAGAGCTGTGGCATCAGAGAATGCCACCAGCGAGTGCTGGCCAGCAAAAAGTTTCCCCCTCTCCCCACCACCAGATGCTCCTCGACAGCACTGAGATCAGGATTAGAAATATCCTGGATTTAGCTGGTGTCTGGCTTTGGCTGACAGCTTTTCTGCCTCTGGATTAAAAGGCTCAGTGCCTCTGAACTCCTGTTGCAGTTCTCTGGTGTGTGAAACAGGCTCTGCAGAGTGATGAAATCTGTTTTAATCCTTGTGGTTGATCGTTCCCGAGGGCCAGTCCTATAGCTCTTTGGAGTTGGCTGTGTAGCAAATGGAACAGAAAATGGGGAAGGTGGTCCGTGAAGGCTGTTATTTCATGCTGTAGAGAGCTGTGAGATGTCCCTGCTGTACTCCTTTTCCAGAGTTACATAATGCAGTCTTCTCAGAACCCAGATGGCTGTGGCTTTAGCTGCCGTTGACATGTTCTTGTAAATCTGTATACATCTCCCCTCCAGCACTAATGGGGCTAAAAAACTTGCCCGAGAGATTTGACCTAACTCCCAGTGCTTTCCATCCCAGTAGCTGCAGGCAGGATGCCCATATGGCTGAGAGCCAGTCCCATATGGCTGAGACCCAGTCTTGAATTTTGGTTAGGTGGCCTTATTTGTCAACTCTTCTCTCTCCTCTTTGTGTGCCTTTGAGCTAAATGAACTCCAAGCGTAAGCTGGAGGTAGTGAGTCTCTCCATTCTGTCTGTGCTTTCTTGTCCAGATCCTAGTGTGAGTTAGGTCCTGGGGCAATGGGAGATCTCAGGAACTCTCTTGCATCCTCTGCCTCCACTTTACTTGGCACAATCAGGCCGTGGTCATTGGCAGTGGTTTCTGAGTGCTAGTGTAATATCTGCAGCTAAACAGCTGAGTAACAGTTGTGACGGTTGTCCAGACACCGAGAGCCCTCATGGCAATCCAAGTCAGAGACCTTTGCTGCAGGTCAGTGATCCAGTGTTCCTATTTTTGTCCACCCACGCCGTGCCTGTCGAGTTGGTATTGCTGTCTGACAGCTTTGCCTTGCCTGTTTGCGGCAGCGGTTGAAATTATTTCTCTGTTTATGCTCCTAGAATAATTGTATCTTAGCGTGGTTGAAAGGCAAGCCAGGCAGCCCACCAGATTCACAGCAGCACTGCAAAGCCAGGCAGAGAACTAGAGAATTGCATGTTAAGATGGAAGCTTTTATGAGGATGGTGGTTAATGATCAGGGGGACCTATTTCTAGGTAGTCAGGATGTGTGGATCTAATGTATTGGCACAATATCATGTCATTAAGATGATGGTTGGAGATGTTTGAGTCAGAGTTGAGGCTGACTTTGTAGCTGCAAGGTCAAAAACTGCCACGCTTGCTTCAGGCTTCAAAATGTTGAAGCTGATTTGAAGCCTGAGCCTTCTTGGTAGGGTGGTTGGATTGTCTCTGGCACTGCTTACACTTGGGTCTATATACTACTATCAGGTTTAATCTGCTTGCTTCCTGCCAGCCCTGCTTTTCACCTACACTGACAGTGCAACATTGGTGGGGGATGAGAGTGGTCCAGCACTCAGTACCAGGCTCCCTCACTGAGTTACTGATATCTTCCTGGACAAAGGCAGTGGGTGAAATGTGAAATGATTCTATGATTTTATGAAACCTGACATGGATCCTTTACTTTTCTTTCTCCGGTTAGCTGCCCATCAGCTAACTGCTGTCTTACAGACTTACCAACCATTGCATAGCAAGAGATGCTATCCTGGTGGCTGTGAAGATCTAAAACTGCTTTGAATTAACCTAGTTTATTTTGATAATAAATCATGTATTTGACGTGAATGAAAAGTCATATAGAATGAGTGCAGATAGTCTTGATTTGTGCCATTTTGGAACAGAGCAATTTTGAAACGGTTTGTTAAGTAACTAGACCTTGACAGACCTTCATGCATTAAATATCCCCATGAGCTACAAAAGGATGATTTTGGTGATTTTGAGCAGGAGCTGAGATGCAAACTGGGTGCCTTTCCCGAGGCTATGCAGCATGCTGAGGATGGGGCACTAGAGTGAGGCCAGCTCTCCCAAATTCCTGCTCAGCACCCGTTGTTTTTTGTCTAACTAAACCGCAGATTTTATGTCTATTAGTGAAGCCATACAGGCATGAACCAAAACCTTAGCTGCACTACAGACTGTTTTGGACTGTGCTGGAAGTGGACAAGGAGACTTTCTTTTCCAGTACGATGCTTTGCTGCAGGAGCTTGCTGCAGCGCCTGCCCACGTTGGTGTAGGTACAGCCTATGTGTGGAGGTGTGTGTGTTTGCTGGGGAGTGGAGGACTATCTGTCAAAGATATAGCACAAGCTTGGTGGTCTCTCACTGATTCTTAGCAACATATAATCCTTCCCGTCTAATTACACCCAACCATGGCAAAATGTATAAGTAGTCCCTTGAGACCCAGCAAAAATAGGACCTGTGCTTAATTGACTGAATTGGCAACAAACACTATTCCCTCCTGGTCGGCACGGCAGTTTCTCCATGGTGTCACTCTAGCAAACAATCCGCGTATTTCTGGGAGAGTGACATTATCCTATCCCACCTAGTTTTAGTGTCTCTTGGTAGAAGTTCTCATTTAATTATTATTTTACTTCTGCTTTTTACAACCTTGATGGGCCGACTATAATTTTGCTGCCACCAATGAAATAATCACTGAGCATGTTGTGCCCGTGATGGCTCACAAAGTTATATGATATGACCTCAATCGCTAATGAAAGGGTGAGCTTGTCTAGCGTGAGGATGAGGTAATTAGACCAGGACTTCTCCAGCCTTCTCTTTATTGAAAAGTAGGAGCTCTGAATAGACCACTTATTAAAAAAGCAATTTCCCTTCCTTTGCCAAATCTGCTCTCGCTCATTCAGCTATTCTTTCAGAGAGGTCTTGGGTGGAGAGGGTGTGTGCTGGGGGGAGCTGCCTATGTGTCAAGGGGATGGGGGGCGGTGGTGGTGAGAGAAGTCAACTGTATTAAAGCTCTGTTGCCAGCAATGAAGTTTCTTGGTTATATTAAACGAAGTACAGGCAGCCTTGCTAAGGCTCTCTTCTTTATATCCTCCCCCTTTTCTCCCCCTTGTACACACAAGTGCAGCCCTCTTTTGTAACCCATTAATGAAAAGTCGGAATATTAGAGCACTCAATTAGTTCCACTGGGCTTGAGTAAGTGATGTTTTAATTAAATTTGCCCGGTTTCTCAGTAAAGTATCATTAAACATGACTTTCCAACTCTCTCTCTGGAGCGTTGCTAAGTTTCTTAATCCCAGGAGTGCTGACCTCTTCCAGAGGTATGTCTGGTCAAGCATGTCTTGCAGATCCAAGGGGCACTATTAAAGGGGGCTGCTATTACCCAAGGAAAAAAGAAAAAAAAGTCATGTTCTCATTCCCTTTTTCCTTTATACTTCCAGAAGGAGGGACACAAGCAAGCCTTTGCCTTCAGGACCCTGAAGTCAGGGGTTTAACCACAGGCTGCTTGAGATCCAACAGTGAAAAACTATGGGAAGAAAAGCAGAACAAGAAAATTCCCTCCTAAAAATTTCTCTTTGAAAGTATTCCCCTTTGAAACAGGTTCCTTTCATGAGGGCACCATTCCTTAATTATTTACACACAATATCATCTCATGTATTTTGGTATGTGCAGGCTATCTGCACATTTTGGAAGGATCCTTGTCACCTTATTGCTGCAGGGTTCAAGTCCAGACCTACCCTGAGACATGGTATGCCTGCATCCCCGAGACCATTTGGGATGCTCTGCAGAGGTCTGTGGAAGGTGTGTGGAGTTTTGCTGCTGCTGGCTTGCTTGTTTTGGAAGTCCATGCAAGGAATGGCTTTGCCCCCTTAGGCGGTCCTGGCAGGGATCTCAAGGGCTGAGCGTGCCGCCTGCTCTGGAGATGGGCTCTCCATATCAGGTAGATGTTTGCCCAGCTATCATCTGTCTGAGGAACTTCACGAGGTATCACGTAACGTGTTATCAGAGCATGCCACCCTCTTCGTTGCTATATCTCCATTTTACAGAAGGGAAATCGAGACCCAGAAAGATTAAGTGACTTGCTAAAGGTCACACACCAGTGTAGCAAAGCAGAGACTTGCACCCTGGTCTCCTGTTGCAAAGCCGGTGTTTGCAAGCACTGCCAATCCCATCTCATATGGTTCCCGCTAGAAAACATGATGCCAGCCAACCTCTAGAGTTTGTTGAACAGGCACCTTTAGTATGAATCTGTTTTTTAACACCCTGAAAAACTGTCTAATAATTGCTCATTTTGATGAGGCTTATATATGAACTTACTGATTCAGTTGGTGCATAAAGAAATGAGGACGCAAAATGCATCCTTTATGTGGTTTCTTCAGAGGTGCATTTGCAGTATGAAATCTAGCATCATGCTTTAATTGAGGTACAAATCAAACCTAGCAAATAGCCTCTCTGAGACCAGCTCCTGACTTCGCACGTACAGATCAGTTTGCAGGGCCAGCACTAGTATTAATTGCTCCAGGTTATGACAGGTAGGAATGCGCAGGCATGCTGTCTGGATTTTCCCCTCCTTCTTTCAGGCTGAGATTGGCTCAGCCAAAGTCTTTCTAAGGCCTGGAAATCAACACTAGGTAGAAAAGCGTTTGCTCTGTCCCATAAGTAATTGCATTTAGTTGTTTTTGCAGAACTTTCTCAGCATGTGAAGTGCACTAGGAATACAGAAAGGGAGAAAATTGCCTTAATGTTCTCAACTTAATGCTATTCTATGTTTCTTATGTGTTTGCATTTTAAATCATATTTTGCTGAAATAAGAGTCGCACAGAATGGTTGTGGTAAGGGAAAACTTCTGAAAAAACAGTTTGAGATAGACTGAAAAGAAGAGCTTTTTAGAACAAGATAAAAAAGAGAAAACAAGAGAAGAAAACAGAAAGGAAAAGAAAATTTCTAGCAATTTGTGAAGCTCTTATACTTCAGCCAATGGCAATGACCAGTGTTAAGGCAGAAGTTTTTCAGTGGTTTGGAAACTGTGAAGAAATGGCTGTCGTCCAAACCAAACATTAATATTTGAGCTGAGACAATATCTAAGCCTACTTAAATTGAAGGAGGATCTGTATGCTGAGGATGGAAGCATCTCAAAGCCCTGTCTGAAGCCAGGCTAGGCGAGGGCAGGCTTTTCCTGGATGCACTAAGGTTCATCTGCTCCCTCTTCTCCCCCGAACCATGGCGAATGGTTTGAAGCCTTGGAGCCGCAGACCAGCCATGACGACAGCGGAGCTCAAACCGAGGAATTCCCACGGCTGCGTCCCCGCTTCGGACTGCTGCTGCCCAGACGAGAGTTGTCTGAAAACCACCGCCGGAGCCCCGTGACCCAGCTGGGAATGAATGGGAATCTGTCCTCGGCGTTTCAGCTAAAACACTGAGAAATTGTGTGTTGCAGCATGTCTGAGACTGATCATTACGGGGGCACTTAGTCTGAGCTTCGTAGCAAACCATTGTTGTGAGGAAGGATTACATGTTGCATAGCAATGCTCTGCTGTGATCCCTTTTCCCTATGGCTCTTATAAAGCCATTTGGGCGGGCGGTCCTGCAGTGCTATCTAATTTCCTCAGAGCAGCAAGCACCAATAAAGACGGTTCAGTCTTGCTGTATCATAATTGTTTTCCTCGTTGTGCTTTTGTCAGTATTTGCTATTCTCACGACAAGATCAATGGGGGGGTTTGTTCCTAAGTCAAATGAACTAATTTGCTTACAGAGCTTTATTTTCCTCCCGAACTGCTGTCCTATCTGTGAGACTACCAGAGCAGGTGGTTATTCAGAGGAGAGTGGGAGGACATAATTTCGATGTGTGATGCTACCCCTGACCCAGTGGTTGTCTTTGTTCAACTTCTCTTTCATGGTTTTCTACAGCATGTAGCACACTGAGGATTCAAATGCACTGCTGTGTTGGTGCTCCTTTGAGTTACTGTCACTCTGCTGATTTGTAGTAGTTGTAGTGTTTAAGACACAAGGGAGCATGAAATATTTTGCACGTTAAATTTAAGTTAGTACGTATGTGTGGCAAGCTAGAAGCACACACATGGCCACTTAGCATGGTGTGGATGAAGTATGGTTATTAAGTGATGGCGTGAGCGTGCAAGAGAGGCTCAAGTCTATGTAGGATGGAGTCAGACCATGCTCTGAGCTCTGTGATGTGCCTCAAGTAGGACAGAGGAGCTACCTATGGCTCTTGAAATAGCTGTTCTGAAAGTCTTGTTCTGCCTCATGCATGCTAGACGTTTTTGGTAGCAAAAGCGAAGTTATTCTGTCCTGGAAGTCCCTCCAGGTCTGAAAGCATGATGTAGGCATCTTCCCATTTGTCCCAGGGCTTGGTCAGGAATGGCTTCTCCAAGCAATGTTCTGGCATTTCATTGGGATAAGCCTGAGTATTCTGTAAGGATGAGATGGATTTAAGTGTCTCTGACAGGACCATTCAACAAGAGGAGGAAAGTCTTTGTGGAAGCTGAGGAATGAGACAGGAAACTCAGAGGCTTTGCCAAGATTCATGTTGGCTGGTGGGTGGTGAGGGGGGCCGTAGGCAGCAGTGCTCCATCACACGTCGCCTTGAGTAGCTGCATCGTGACTGACAGCGGCAGGGGAGGCTGTCTGGGGAAGAAATTTTTCTAGGATTTTCACCATCGCTGCCTCGTAACATTCTTGAGCCCTTCCCTGCCCTTCAAGGAGGTTTATGGGACGGCTGGGATGCACCGCACTCGCACAGTGGCCATATGAAAATCCACATGCTGAGTTTCATGAACTGGTTCGTTTTTAAGAAGGGAAATTTTTTGTGCTTTGGTTCACCAGTGCGTGACACCTAAGATCTTCCAGCCACTGGTCAACAAAGAGCTAGAAGTGAGTCAGGAAAAACAAAACAAAAAGAAACAACAAAACAACAAGAACAGATTGGGATTCATTAGGGGCTTTGTTCTTCACTAAGTCCAGGTAAAGAGAGTAGGATTCAGCTTCCCAGGGCACCTGTACAATTTGAGATGCCCTGGCAGTTAGGACACAGCATGTATGAGAGACCTTCATGTTTCTGGAGAGGCAGCTGGTGGCAAAGTGCAAGGTTTCAATTTTCAGTGCCTAAAGTAACATTAGATGCTAATTTTTAGACACCTGAATTGTGCCCAGAGGGTAGGATTGTGCTCACAGCTTCACCTCTATAAATGTAGGCTTCTCCATGTGAGCAGAGTCCCTAAGCTCCTGTTAGTGAGTGGAGATGTGGCCAGCACAGTCGAGGGAAACTGGCGAGCTGTTCAGCCGAGCCTGTGCAGGTGTCTGCAGTGCTGCAGGATCCCCTGCCTGCCTTGGCTCCAGCTGGTCAGATGGGAGTTTAGAGGTGTTTCTCAAATGTAGGCATTTAAAGTCAGATGTCTGCCTCGGTGAGGTCAGTCCTGGCTGGATGGTGTGCTTCAGGTGCCTAAACCTACATGTCTGTTCCTACTTGAAGGTCTCCTGCCATCTGCTAGCTGCCAATCCATCAGGATGTGGATTTCCAACACATATTGTGCCGCATGTACCAGCCCCGTGTGGGTGCTTTGGATACGCTGCACCTGCAGCGTCAGCCCTCCCCCTGGGCTCTGGAGAGGTGGCTCCTGACAAGAACAACCCCCCGCTGAAGTTCCCTTTCTGCATTTCATGACTGTGCCTTGTTCAACCAGCTCTAAATCCAGCCAAGGCTGTGCACAGGAGTGTGTGTACCAGCCGAGCCAACTCCTGCTGGTTGCTTGCTTTCCCATCCTGTACAATGGTGGTCGTCTCCTTTTCCAGGTGGAACAGATGCAAGTGGGTGTTGGGGGGAGGTGGAAGGATTGAGCAAAACCCAAATGGATGAATGACTACAGTGTGTAACCCTTCTGCAAGTATCTCAGCAATTTTGCCCAGTTTGCTGATGGTCTGGGCGTGAAATCAGGTATGGGAGCTTTGTTTCACATGAGCTCAGTTCTCAATTCTAGACAACCAGTGAAATGTGACTTTATATGAGGGAGAGCATGGGCAAGTTTTTTTTTTTTTCTTTTTTCTTTTTTTTTTTTTCTTCTCGGTGTTGAAATGTGTTCTGTACGCTCTTGTCTAACATTGTGGGATTTCTTGCAGAGTTGGCTAGACACTTTGGCACGCAAAGCGTGAC
Organism: Heteronetta atricapilla; assembly: GCA_011075105.1. Classification (NCBI taxonomy): domain Eukaryota; kingdom Metazoa; phylum Chordata; class Aves; order Anseriformes; family Anatidae; genus Heteronetta; species Heteronetta atricapilla. The sequence goes on along the minus strand of CM021732.1, from coordinate 2,587,737 downwards.
AGCCCCTAACCAAGCCGGCCCAGCTGAGTTCTATAAGCAGTAACACATCTCTCTCTGTAACCCGTCACTTGTTTGAATGCTACTGTGTATTATTGGATTGCATTTGAAAAGGTCTTGGCTGTCACAGGAATGAAGTGTGACCATTGGCCAGGCTTTGCTGAAGGCCGTATTATGCATAATGTCTTTCTAAAAATGTCTCTGTAATATCAGGATTGGGCCAGACCCCAGTTCTGAGTCCATGACCTATTGCACATTTGTACATGGTGCTCAGCAGGACTCATGTAGCCAAATAATTAAGAACCGGATGGTCGGGAAATGGATTAGAGCCAGTTCTCTGCTGTCATGAGGCCATCATGTAGGCAGATGCCATAATGGGCAGAAGGGGGAGATTTTCTTTCTTTTTCAGGTACCATAGATGCCCACAGGAAGGGCACTTCTCAGCAGTACCTTGTCAGGAGGCAGCTCTATAAAACACACTCTGTTCTAACTTGCTATTTTAAGGGGTGGTTATACCTCACCCATTTAAAGTCAAAATGTAAACTATTTTAGGGGGAGGGAGAACTAGAGCTATAAATACCTGTTTATAATCTGTGAGCAAAATGCAGGTTATCTCTGACTGACCAAACAACGTGTCTACTCTCATGTTGCCCACGGAGGAGTCCTAGTAGTAAACACCTCTGGAGAAGGTGGGGGAGAACATTCAGATGCCAGCATCATTCAGCTTATGGACATGGGGTCCCTTACAGCACCTATGGAGCTGGTACCATCTTTGTCTGTCTCTTAGATGAGTAACTGATGAATAACTCTCTGTGCTTTGATTTCTTCCCTTCCTGATACTGCTTCTACTTCCCATGTTGATTTTCTGTTTAAAATAACCTTATATTTCTATCCTCTCCATCCCCTGTATGAGTACCGTGCTTCCACTGGTTCTGCTCTTCCTTCTGTATTTATGCTTTGTGGTGCTCTTGCCCTTGCAAGTTATACCCCCCCAAGATCTGGGAGTCTTCACATATGGAGGCTGACGGGCTTATGCTTTGGGAATCACACACGGTTGCTTTCTGATATCCTGAAGAAATGACTTCCCTCCTTTAGGGATCTGTGAGATGAGCCTTATTTCTAGCAACAGCACCCACGGCAACTATTTGAATATTGACAACACAAAATATAAAACTAGATTAAGAAAGGATGTAAATCAAGCCTTGCCCTTGATATTTGTAGTCAAGAGGTATTGTACTGGGTCTGGCTACCTGAAATTGCTGAACTTTTCATGCAGGTGTCTGTTTTCCACTTCTTCACATCTTAATTTTTGAGGAAAGAGAAGGCACAGTGGAGACTGAGGTATCCTTGGCTTTCGCACTGTAAGATAACATACATCTTTAAGTCTGTGTTTGGTCATTAAGCAATAGCACTCTTTCTAAGATATGCACAGGCTTCTTCAATGCTAGCAGGAAAAAAATGTCAATTCCTTTAGGACGTGCTGCCACACTGCAGAATTGGATCTGTAGGTGGATATATAGGATAACAGGATACATAGGTGGAAGCCACCTGTGTGCTTCTGGAGCTGCTGGTTTTGGGGGAGGCAATTCAAGCTCTTGTTCTTGAGCTTATATACTTTTCAGCTACATAAAGGCTTTTCCTCAGTTGCAAAGTGAACTGTGGGGGAAGGTACGCCTAGCTGCTACTGTTGGAAACAGCACAGCTTTAACTGCATTTCCACTGAGCCTGTGCTGCTAATTTGGAGCTGCATGAGTTTAAGGTGGCAACCCGTGTGTTGTGAAGAAGGTTCCTGCTGTTCATGCTCATGTTCTGGAGCACGTGCCACCACCTGTCTGTGTGGGTTGCAGCAGCATCTCCCCATTAGCTACACTAAGCCAACTCACTTTTGTTGCATCTTATCTCCATGTTCTTATTAAAATGTATAAATAGGTATTAACATAAGTATTGATCTCTGTCTATGTAAGATGAGTACAAGTACTGGACCGTCTTTGAATGCTTCACTAGTACCATTAACTATCCAAGTAAAGCAATATTCTGGCAGGTAAATGTCATTTCTGGAAGCTGAGACCCTTCTAAAACAAGTCTTTCCTGTAGTGTGTTTTCTGTCTTCTTCCAACAGATAGTTTTTGAGTTGTCAACAAGTCTGTGATTCAGAAATGTTTGTCTAGCAATTTATTTATTTATTTATTTATTTTCTCTATGCCTTGATTTGTTCCCCCACAACTGATTTTCTTCTGGGGCTGTGTGTGTCTGCAGGTCATCAAAGCCGGAGTGGAGACAACCTGTAAGTGCCATGGTGTATCTGGATCCTGCACTGTCCGAACGTGCTGGAGGCAGCTCTCTCCATTCCATGAAATAGGGAAGCAGCTGAAGCAGAAGTATGAGACGTCGCTCAAAGTGGGCAGCACTACCAACGAGGCCACGGGGGAAGGAGACATTTCCCCACCCAAGAAGTCCATCCCTGGTCACAGTGATCAAATCCCAAGGACTACGGATCTTGTCTACATTGACGATTCCCCGAGCTTCTGTCTGATGAGCAGATACTCACCTGGGACTTCGGGAAGGAAATGTTACAAAGACAAGAACTGCGACAGCATCTGCTGTGGGCGAGGGCACAACACGCAGAGCCGGGTGGTCACACGCCCGTGCCAGTGTCAGGTCCGTTGGTGCTGCTATGTGGAATGCAAGCAGTGCACCCAGAGAGAAGAGGTTTACACCTGCAAAGACTGACGCGTCTTCTGCCTGATGGCAACCCTCAGTGACGGGCGATCATGATCTATGAGAACTACATATGGAGACAAACAGGGTTTGATTGACCTTCTGGGATCTGAAAGCTATGTCAAGACATAAGCACTTTGTAGGGTACAGGTGACCCAGCTGTGTTGCTGTTTTGTTTTTGTTTTTGTTTTGTTTTGTTTTCCTGTAGAAACTGAATTTTAATGAGGTCCAACCATGTGGAAATAAGTGCCTGTCACACTGGGGTTAGACACCAGTTGACCTTCAGCTTAGTCATCCACGCAGTTTGATGGATCATTTATCCTTAGAACATCTTGATCATTTCACCAATCCTCCATGAACTTCTGGGCTAATATATTCTCTGGAATAAATAACCTATATTACTTTATTCCTGAAGCTTACCCAACTGTTTAGAGAGCTGACCAGATAAGAAAGATATTTGTGGTTTGAATGCAGTGGTATGGGAAGTACTCATTTTTCCCCTTCTGAAACTGGAGAGAGGTGTGTAGTTAAGCAGGAACAGCCCTGATTGTTCCTCTAGTGGAATTTCTGCACATCCAGCAAACCAGGCTCTCACAAAGAGACTCACTTGGAGGGTAAGCTTTTTAATGACAGCTCCGTATCCACATGCTTTGATCACCAAATATAGCTCCAAAAATGTCGGGTCCACCATGTTGCGGATGGCAATGTATCCAAGAAAGAGGTTGGGAAGACAGTAGAAAACCAGATGTGCCTGTCCCCTTCAGTCGTGTTATTTTTTCATACAATTTCTTCAAATGCAGTTCCTTTAGCACTATCACTGTCTTAAATTTTATTTAAAAACAAACAAACAAACCACTAGATACTTTTATTTTCACTTTTGTGCCTGACATTTTTCTTTCCTCTTCCCACCTCTTGTTGATTGAATTCACCCTGTGGAAACTGCTTCAGAAATCTGAACTGGAACTAGTTTGTTTTATGTCAGCTGAATTTGGACATGTGTTTTTGAGGAGGACAAGAGAAATTCCAGTGCATCTTGGAAGGCAGTGATGTCTTGCATTGTATAGCAGCCGTTTTGGACTGGATCGGACCTTTGGAGGATTCGAGTTTTCTTTACTAGGTCATCATTCCATTTACCCTAAACCATGGCAGTGGTACAAGACACAAGCTGTATGTAGTGAACCCAATGACCTTAGGATTTTTTTAACCACTAGATTGAAAACTGTATTTTAAAAATACAACTGCTAAATGGTAACCAACTATTGGATTCGGAACAGCTAACTGACACAGAGACAAACCATCAAGTGGCCAGAGAAGCCAGAAATCAACTGCAGTGGTAGATATAGCTCTGACGCTGTGAAATAGATGACGATCTCCAGCATTTCTTTTCCCTTTGAGGAGGATACTTAAAATCCAGGACTTGATGCGGCAATATCCTTTAATCATATAAAAGCGCTTCTGGGACTGGAAGCAGCCAGTGAATGCCTCAACGAAGCTTTCTAAGGAAACACTGGAGAGTGGAGGGCATTGTATTTTATTTTTGATAGCAGTTTTTGATTGTCCAGTAGTAGCAATTTCCACCAATTTTCTATAAACCATTGATCTGGTTCTCAATGGAGGAAAGCTGGATGGAGTTTTTCAAGTAGTAGTAGATGTTGGCCAAGCAAAAAGAGGAGAGCAGTTTTCCAAAATGGACCATTATTTTTCCTTTTTTTTTTTTTTTTAACATTATTTTTTCTTTCCCCAAATAGTAGCCACTAATATTTAAGCTGTTTATGTGCATCTACTGGGAGGAGATTTTTTTTTTTTTTTTTTTTTTTTTCTTGGTAACAAATAACTGCAGCCCAGCCTGGCTTGTTGGCATCACATTTGGAGGTAGAGTACTGGGGATGGACTTTTAGGATCTTACTTTTAGTAGTGCTATGGTCCAGCAAAGTAATGCATACTGGCTCTTTTTTTGATATTTGTTTATTTGCTGTACAATTCTGGAGATTGGGGTAGTGCTGTAGAAGGAGTAATCCACACAAGGAGTAATCCACACACAGTATTTGTCCCTTTCCACCATGGCAGAAGTGAGGTGGAGCATCCAACACAGAGGGTTTGCAGGAAGGTCTCGCAGCTTCTGGGAGATGCGCCGCTTTGAAAGTCACCCACAAGCAGTTTATCTAATGGTTTAAAAAATAAACTGACTAGAAACCTATTATTCAGTGTGTGCATGTGTGTATATATATACACACACGCAGACACATAAATATATATATATATAAATATTGAACAAACATTTATTTATTGTAAAGCCCTTCAGAAGGACCTTCTTATGGTTTCAATGTGGTATTATGTTAAATTCTTTCTCCCTCTCTCTTTTTCTCACACATATGTGCAAGCTCACTGTTACATTTGTGTGTGTGTGCTAGAATAGCTCTTCCCCTCCAAAGTAAGGCTGGATCCAAACCTGCTCAAAACATGAGGATTTTTGGGTCTGAATTACTATTTCTGGCCCCATTCTTTTTTTAAATATGTGCTCTTAATTAAAGAATGGGCTGCAATTTATGTGCATTATTATTATTATTAATTATTATTATTGTTATATTTAAACCATGGGCCTCATTTTCCTTCTTTTCACTGGTGTCTCTGTCTCCGTTGACCTCGCTGGAGTAACTCCACATTGCACTGGTGTGAGAGGAGAATGAGTCCCTAGATGCAGAAGAGAGGGCAGTGCTGGCATGGATATCGTTGCAGAGAAAATGCCTGTGTCGGATGGGATAGGATAGCTTGGTGTGTTTGCGGAGAGAGAGGGGTGGGCAATGAGGCAGACTGTTAAGGCTAAACTAGAAGAAAGAGGCAAAGAGTGAATGAACTACTGAGTGAAAGAGCTCTTCTGTGTATTATAACTCACGCACTGAAGCCTGGATGCTTTCTGTAAGTATTTAAAAAAAAAAAAAGAAAAAAAGAAAAAAAAACACAAAAAACAAATTGTATTTATGTTAATGTGGATATATTACTTGCCTGTTATATATTGTAAATAGCAAGGTTTATTCTCCTGTGGTTAAAAAAAATATAAATAAATAGTAGCGAGGCACATGTGTTAAATGTATAGGCAGTGTATAAAATATACTAACACTCTGAAATCAGGAGAACTTGTCTTCTTGGCCTTTTGACCTAGGGTGGTAAAACATATGTGGGCTATTTCTCTTCTCCCTCCACCTTGTTGTGTGTGTATTTTGGGGGGCACCGGGAGATGTTTAGGTCCAGCATTTTCCAATATTTGCCTTATCTTCGAATTAAGAATGGGGAAAAAAAACCCTCATTTTGGAAAAAAAAAAAAATGGAGCTTGAGTAGCGTGATGCAAGTAGCAGCTGGTAGAAGTGTTGTTAAACCTTCTCAAAACCCTTTTGAGTGCTTGGTCTGGGTTTTCTCTTTATGAAGGTTGTGTTTTGGAATTTAGTTGATCTGTGGAGCTGTACAGGAGCTTCTGCTTGTGCTGCTCCATATGCACCTTCAGAAAACCCTGGGTAAGAAAGTTGAAGTCTTCTGCCAGACACTGAGTAGTGTCTTGTACAACCCTTTGGCTTCCAGCTGTTTGAAATTGGATTTTTCCAGAGAGGCTAATTCTACTGCCACACCATAGGATCTCCAGTGCAATTAACTGAAATTGCTCATTTTTGTAAAATGACAAGAGTTCCTTTAGGCTCTGAATCTTTCATAGTGCCATTTCATTAAAAAAATAAAACAACAACCAAACAAAAAACAAGTGCAAAACAACTCCCCCCTCCCTTCCCCCCCCCCCCACTCACACCCCAAGAAAGTGGTTTTTTGCAGCAAATATAACTGGAGAAGAATGGATTGGTGTAGGGCAAGTCTCTGGTTTCTGATTCCCTTTTACCCCCTGTCCCCCCAAAATGTCAAAGTGTTGGTTCTCCTAAGCTGATCCAGCAAGACTTGCAAGATCAGTTTTGGGGTGGGGGGGTGCAACCATTATTTATATAACTTTTTTATTAATTTTTTAAAAGAGAAGTTAGCTGATGGAAGAATATTTTTATTGAATAGTGCATTTAGTTATGTCAGAAATATAAAAAATATATATAATATTTTTGTAAACAAGGCAAACTGAAAATGTTTGCTGTTTTATATTAGAATTTTCTATTAAAAGAAATAAAACCCCACACAAATAATTGTTGCACCCGTCATCTGTTTTTTAACAAGCTTCTATTCTGTGTGACTGACTCATATATACCGGATGTGGAGATGTGCAAAACAAGTCCTAAACATTACATTCTCATTGTCTTCCAGCTCACAAATGACTCCAGTTAGTGAAATGTGGGGCTCTTTTTTTTTTTTTTTTCTTCCAAATTTTATTTTTATTCCTGACACAAAAAATGACTAGTGGAGAGTGACAGGCTTCAAGCTTACACTTTCTAGTTGTGTTTACTGGTCCCAGAATGGCTTTGAGGGGAGGAAAACCTAAATCTATTCACAATAACTAGACATTTGCCATTGATCTCAGTTGGTCTGGGAAAAAGACTCTTAAAGTTAGCTGGAAAAAAATATCTGAGTGCATGGGAAGGTTAAATGAAGAGGACCAAATTCCAGGCTTGATCTAACTGAAGCAATTTTTATCATTTTGAACGGGGTATTGTAAAACTGGGGAGCTGGAACTTGGTCTGCTGCAGTTCAGGAAGGCTGTTCACCTTTGGAAGCTATGATGAGCTATGAACCAACTGTTTTCAAGAGAACTGCAGTGGAGATCTGGGTAGGGGAGAAACACTTTCAGTCAATTTTTCATGGTTGGCCAGCTCATATGCATCTGCCTTCCTTCAGCCCAGGTCTTGAATTTCTTTGTTAGTGACTTTTCAGCTGCCCTACTTTAGCCAATATATGAGAAGAAATTAAGTTGGTTTGGCCCATAGTAGGTTTGGATGAGAATCCAGATGAAGGGACAGATTTCTCAAGGGTACTTTCATGGTGTAGATGCTGCTTAAGGTAATTTTCTGCTGGATTATAGTGCCTGTGAAAAATTCCTCAGTTGCTGCTGCAGTAAAATTAAGTCTGTATTGTGCTTGCTAAAACAGGTGCAGCAAAGCTCTGCATTCCCAGTCTTTTTGGCTCTGCATGCACATCTGGTGGGGTGAGTCTGGCTTCCATGGTCAGCTTGTCCTGGTCATCTTTTTTAAGGATGCTAATTATGTGATGACTTTTGAAGAGCAATATTTTCATGCAAAATGATCAGTGTGTTTTATGACCATTACTGTCCGTGTAACTCAAAGGAGGCTCAGCGTGGCACAGGATCAGCCCTGTAGAAATCTAGTTCTTGCTAAAGCAGTCAAGCTTATGGCCATGATTATCAATGAGTATCTTTTCAATCCAGTTGCCACTGATAAGACTGGATTTTGCCAAACTATTTTAGAGGTTCCAGGAAACAGAATATGTCTGGATGGAAAGAAAAAAAAAAGAAAAAGTATTTGTGGAAGGGGAAGGAAAGAAAATGGATATCTCAAGCACATTTTAGCTCTGGCATCGTGGTAGGTTTCCTGTAACTACATTTCTTCAGGGGCAGGGTACCAGAAGAGTGTATAAAATGATTCAGACACATGAAAATTCATCAGAGTAGCAGGGGACATGTCTGAACAGCACATTTTTCTCAGTTGTTGCTGAATGTTTTCAGAAATGGGAAAACCCTGCTCAGCAATATTTGACAAGGTGACCCAAAAGGACAGCAGATCGCTCTCCTTCACCCAGTCTGCCTTCACTGTGGAGTTGCTCAGGAAAGCCAAGAGGTGCTGATATGTTTGGCATTGTGAGGCATTTGCAATGGGTCTAGAGTTATCACCCCTTAGCTAAGGAAAGCTTTAAAAGCTTAGTTGTCCAGGCTCTTGTCTGTTGGTATAAGCAACTCTACAGGTGTTTTGGTCAATGTGGAGGTGCCAGTTTCTCCCAAATGACAGCAAAGGGAGACAAAGCATAGGTGAGAGAGGTGGAGATGAACTGAGGCCTAAGCAAGGTCATCATGGAAACCCTGCCAAGATCCCCTTAGGCATGAACCCATCCCAAAGCACAATCACCGAACTAGCATGGGAATTTTCCCTTGTTCCACCCACCCCACTGCAGACTCTAACAGTGACCTCTGAGACCTGAATGTAAAGTCTAGGATTTGTTTTGCACACTTGGGATGGCATTTCCTTTTAAAGGGAGGTGGGAATACTAACATGAAGGATTAGTGTTTTTCTTTTTTTTTTTTTCTTTTTTTTTTTTTTCCAATGTCTTATGGGAGCCTAAGTTATTTTTCTCTACCTCAAATGTACAGCTTGTAGGTATAAATCTGATTCTGAGTGACTGTTGAGAATGTATTTAAGTTATTTAACATCTTTGTATAACAAAAAAGCCAGAACAAATGAAACAATAAATGTATTTTAAATTATACTTGAAGCGTGCTCCTCTTTCTTCACATCTGTTGAAAAAGGTCTAATTTCAATGTATGTGGGAGCCCCTGTGCCTCCTTCAGCATTATCCCTCACCTCTGGTCCTGCAGCCAGCCTGTACCTGTGGCTAATGCAAGCCTTAGAAGGCTGGAAAGGCTATCAAGGAGGCATGCTGCTGTAGATTCCAGTCTGAGGCCCCATATCCTCATTTATTTGGGCACATTGCAGGCTGCCCCTCTTTGAAAACCCTCAGGATTTCAGGAGAAGGGGTGCTCATGACCCTCGTAGAAGCAAGCAGTCTCCTTTTCTCTCAGGAAAGAAATCCTTAACAAGCCCAGCCCTGGGGACAGTTAACCCTTGTCAAATGACTTCTGAGGTCTATCCAACGTAGGTCCTTGAAGTTGGCCTCCAGTAACAGCCAACCTAGTGCCTCAAAGGTCAAAACATAATTGTCCTTGTAATATTACCTTTGGTTAAAACAGTGCCTCTATCCCAATTTTGAATTATGTTGGAGTGACCCACAGCTAGGACAAAACTCCATACTTCCTTCTCTCCCCCCCTCAGATCTTCTACTCTGTGTGAAACACCACCTCACGAACTATGATCAGGCTCAGGATTGCTACAGGCTCCTCTGGCTGGGACCGGTTGCTCTCCCAGTGTCTTGACCAATACAATGTTAAGTGCAAGGGGTTGATGAGCTCTGCTAGCTTTTCATAGGATTGCCTTCTCATTGTATTGAGCTGGAGAAGCCATGGTACGTTGGCAGAATGTAGCTGTCATGATGTGACTGCAGTTCCTCTGACTGAGGATGTGTCTGGAGCTCCGAATAAGGATACTGCCAAGTGTAATCTGTCTGAATGACAACAATTTTCTAAAATTAATTTGAGTTGGGCTTTAAATATCCAGAGCCTGTTGCTTTTCTTCTCAAAACCTACTAATTACTTGAATGTGGGTGATTTGACTTTGCCAAACCTCTGAGAAACAAACTCATGTATGGGTGCAAATAAATGCTGACTTCCTCTGCTGCAGCTGTGCAAAGGTTCACAGATGTTGCTTTTTCATTAGGATGAGGAGAAAGATGAGAAACCAACCAATAGCAACCTGAAGTCCAACTCATCAAGATATTTTAAAAAATCAACCAGACAAAAACAAATCAAATCAATCCAAACCAAAACCAGGCCCTGGAATAGACTGAACTTGGGGCTGAGAAGATACTGGGAGAGTAGGTGGTGGGCTGTTAAGAAGCTATTTAGCTTACTGAGCTGCTGTTTATTGAGGCAGGCGACCAGGCACCAGCACCCTTGTTATCTCATTTCCACTGTGGTGCAGCAATCACATCTAGGCTTTTAACCAAACCTTTAATAAATGGCTCCTGTGTACTTTTGACACTCGACATTGCCTGTCCTCAGAGATGATGATACTTTCATCCAGTATTTTGTTCATGTCAGTGCATTATGCAGACTATTGCACTCCTCACAGCTTATTACCTACAGCATCCACCTAAGGAAAAGTACATTAAGTTAGTGAGAACTTCGCACAACCAATGAGCCTTCCACTTGTTTCGCTTTGCTTTGCTTTTTTTTTTTTTTTTTTAAAAAAAAGTTTCAGTTGAAAGCTTCCAGTGCATCAACACCTGTAATAAACAAGTCCTGTAGGAAGTGTGATGTCCCCCTTGCAGAGCATCAAACTGTGAAGTCCTGGTGGTTTTGCATGCATTAGTATCCTAGGGTGCTTGCCATTCTATACAATGATCTGAGGAAGGGACTGCATACACCGAACAATGTTTTCTACTTTAAAGCTGATGTCTGAGGGTGAATAGAAGATTCATCTGCTTAAATGCAGGTATTTACACTGCAGATGGATGCACATAGGATGGTCACCTTCTGTGCCTTTTATAGCCAGTGGATAGCCAGTCAATGAAGCTATGGGAGTTGGGGCCACAATTTTCTTTTCATATAAACCATTGGCCACCTTGCTTTGATCTTCACCATCTCCACTCATTGATGGAGAGATGAAGTGTCAAAACTCATGCTTAGCCACATACACCCCCATCCAGAGGAGTGCCAACATCTGAAACATCTGAAAAACATCTGAAAACCCATCCTTGTGAGCAACCTCCACAGATCATCTGAGCTAATGTGGTGCAGGTGAGTTGTACACAGAGCCGTTAGTTCCAGGGAGACCACCTGAAGGAGTTGTATGCTGACAGCATTGAGCAGGGACCATATCCATGAAGAAACAGTTGAGGTAGGCAAAGGATAGTTGGTTGATGTGAGGTAAGGGATAGAAGGATGGACTTAAACTTGATATACTTGCATGAATCAAATCATTTAGTCACAGACAGAAATGAAAGGAAGAGGAGTTTCTAGGTCTCACTTTCTGTTGGTCTTACAAAACTTGCAGAGTGGGTGTTCCTCAGTTGGCAGTAGACCAAACACAACAGGCAGGCATGACTCTTGTCATGATGAGAATGATCAGCATGAGGCCCTGAGGAACCCAGCCGATATTTTGTTTGATGTTTGGCCCAGGTGGTTTTAAGCAAGAAGAGTGGAGGACTGGAGGTGGTAGGGTTGGACATGGGGGATCTGGGGAACTACGTTTGGTCTACTTCCATCAAACCCTGCAACGTACCTCCCCGGCTTCTCCGGCTTCCCATCTGACCTTGCATTACACTTCCTGCCAGTTGGGTAATGAGAAATCGCAGGCTTGAAACCTCACAGCCAGCCTCCGCCAGACCCTTAAAGAGCTGCTAATGTGAGTCGTAAAGCCGCAGTAGCCTAGGATGTAACAGCGTTTTGACAGCTGTTCCCACAGAGGAAGTGGGTGAAGCTAGAATGCATATTGTAAGAATATGGGATTTTTTTTTTTTTTTTTTTAAAAAAAAAGAGTATCAAATGAGAGTCTACACCTCCAAAAAAATAAAATGGCTTTTCTTTCGCCTTCTCTCCCATTGCTTTCCTTAGGGCCAATGCTAGGTCTTCGCAAGAAAGTGGTTTCAGCCTGCATCTGTGGATGTGCTGAGCAGCAGGGAAGCATGAGAACTAATTAAATCCATCAAACAACTGAAATGTCCTTAGCTTAGAAAGAAATAAAGACTTGCCTGAACCTCTTACAAGCACTGAGAGCAGCCCTGATGAATTGAGATTATCCCTGCCAAGAAGGACTTGGGGGTACTGGTGGACAAAATAAATGAGTATGAGGCAGCAATGTGTGCATGAAGCCCAGAAAGCCACCCATTCCTGAGCTGCACCAAAAGCAGCATGGGCAGCAGGGCGAGAGAGGGGATTGTCCCCCTCTGCTTTGCTCTTGTGAGACCCCACCTGGAGCCCTGTGCTCAGCTCTGGGGCCCCCAGCACCAGAAGGGCAGGGACCTGTTGGAGGGAGTCCAGAGGAGGGCCATGAAGGTGATCAAAGGGCTTGGAGCACCTCTGCTGTGGAGCCAGGCTGAGGGAGTTGGGGTTGTTCAGCCTGCAGAGGAGAAGGCACCAGGGAGACCTCTCAGCAGCCTGCCAGGGCCTAAAGGGGGCTGCAGGAGAGCTGGGGACGGACTCATTGTTGGGAGTATAGGGATAGGACAAGGAATAATGGATTTAAGCTAAAAAGAGGGGAGATTTAGATTAGATATAAGGAAGAAATTCTTCACTCAGAAGAGGGTGGTGAAGCCTGGTGCAGGCTTCTCCCTGGAGCTGTGGGTGCCCTGTCCCTGGCAGTGCCCAAGGCCAGGCTGGATGGGGCTGGGGACAGCCTGGGCTGGGGGAAGACTTGACTATATTAATGGGGGGACACTTTCCATACAGAGCTTCCCATGAAGCAGGCAAGCAAGATGAAAATCTGACTGTTACAAGGACAATTAAAAAAAATAAATCTAATCACTGAGAGAAGAGTTGTCTGAGTCAGATCCTAGGTATTGATTCATCATCACCATTAAAACAGCTCAAGGTCCACAGGTGCTTTTGAATCATAGAGGTCCTACCTGAGTTATTTAAGACACAGATGTCATGTCTGCTCTCTTTTAGTCCAAGTAGAAGTATTATAGGCACAGGGTTTGAGAGTTGAAAGAGGCCTAGAAAGATGTGACATGCCCAAACTTATGTCTTGGTTGTTTTGAGAGCTCAGTCAGAACCATGTAGTGTTAAGGGCCGTCCACTTTTTTTTTTTTTTTTTTTTTTTTGAGATGTTGAGGTACCACTGGTGGCCAGGACAAATATTCATGCCACACTTTGGTGTTTATATTCTGCCTTTCTGCAGTGGGAAGCAGGCAGGTGATGACAGTGTGGTTCATGTTTTTCACTATGGATTTTCTTCAAGCCTGGCTCTCCAGGCTTATGCTCGAGGCTGTCTCCTCCACTTCTGCCAATTGCCAGTCTTGCAGGGGGAATCAAAGCTGGCTGGAGATGATGCTAAACATATGACTCCCTCATGTGCTGCTGGCTACAGTACTGGTGTGCTGTAGCCAGGCTAATAAAGGGTATAGCTGTCAAATGCAAAATGTAGCATTTCCCTCAGGACCTGGTGTATAGAGATAGTGGCTGGAGATGCTGCCAGCTGCTCAGAAAACCAAAGGAGCCATTTCATTTTCTACATCCTCTCCCAGGTCATTTATGCTGCTACTTCCAGGAGTTATGTTGTCAGTATAGTGAATTCTGGCTATGTCTCCACTAGTTAATTAAACGTAGCTCTGATGCTGATGCCACCTGGCATAAAGCACACCACATCTAGCCTATTAAATGCTCTGACCTTCCAGAACAAAGTGGTTCTATTCAAAATACCTTTTGGGAATGGCCCTTGGTCTATACTAACACTTGATCCATGCCCATAAATTGCTTGGGAATGTGCTTTTGACTGACCTAAAAGCAGGCTGGAGAATTCCTAGTATTTTCACAATATTAATGCCTTGTATGTGTGATTGTGTGTGTGCATGCACCTGTGCTTGCACGCATACATTTGCATTCACATATCCTCCAATTTCATGGCTGGCAGCAGTGACTATAAGAATGCCAAACCCCGGCACTGACACAGAACCTTCCAAACAGAAAAAACCTTATGAGGTTTGATCAGAGTCTGAAATCCCATTTCCACATTACTGGCATTTTGGCGAGGTAGGGAATACTGGAGTTCTAGTCCAGAACTGGTATCGACTCAATTCTCCATCTCTTTTGGTGATGAGCTACCAGTACAAAGTCTCTGATAGAAGCCCCAGTTTGCTAAGTGCACACAGCTCCTGCCTTAAAGAGCCTGTCCTAGCAATGCTTTCATTTATATCCTTCTCATCTTCCCCAAGCAGCTTCATTTCCAAGGTGCTAATTGCAAGGGCATTCATCATAAATTATCACTCATTTCTCCCCCTCACTTGTATGGAAGTGTCCCTCAAGGAATTATGCTCATTAAAACAGGACGAAGCTCTACGTGAGCAGTGCCGCAGGATAACTAGGCAGCCTGCTGGGAGGGTTGGGGGAATAAAAAGAAAACAAAGGTGGTTGGGCATGGAGGTGTAAATATGAGGGAGCTCCAGCCCTGGGGAATCCTCCAACATCTGCTGGGAAAATCTGTCAGCTAACCCTACTTGATTCACTCAGAAGGACAGAAGGCTATGCATGTCTGAGATTTCACTATTTTTGTAAGGATTAAAAATGGAAAAAAGGGGTTTAGTTACTTGCAACAAGGTAGCACTTAAACTGAAGTATTTGACATATTAAAAAAAAAAAAAACATAAGGAGGACTTTTGAGTTACTATTGGTTGGTCTTTACCTGATTTGGTGTCTTGGTTGACCTTACAGACCAACAAAATAGCACAAGCCTCAAGGCTGGTCTGCTATCATATCTTCCCTGAGCTACCTCTCCCTTGTTCTTCTGTCTGTCACCCCCTGAAGCAAGGAATCCTCAACAAAATCACCATTTTCCCTTCCCCAGGTGTGAATGACCTCAGTTGTGCCTGTTAGTGTTTCTTTATGCCTTGTGACAGATCACTGGGATATGTATCCAGCTCAGAAGCACAGAGCAGCTGTACAATGACACAGCAAGGAGGCGATTTATTTATAACTTAGTTTTATTTCTGGGTTGCATTGGCTATTAACGTTAAGTCTGGTCTTTTAGAAAGTTACTTCTATCAGCTGACATTTGCAAAATGAAGAAGCCATCCTTTTTTATTTTTATTTTTATTTTTAATTCTTTTTTGGATGCTTTGGGCAGCCCATCTCAGAGCCCTGCTGATTATAGTCTTGCCCACATCATGCTCAACTGAGTCTTTCACAATTCCTTCTCTCTGCTGGGCTGGAGCATCTCAGTTGCTACAGCTGTGACTGAAATGCTATCAGTCAGCTACCATCAAGAGATACTACCTTATGGACAATTCAATCATTTGATTCCCAATTTCCAGGTCAGCAAAGTACACATGGAGGCAACACATGGCATATTAACAGCACGTATGATGGACTTGGCATGAAGATGTTTGTCCTAAGTTGCCTTTCCTTCATGGGTTGCCGTATTAGTGGTGGTGGAAATGTTCAATCAAGCAAGCCTTTGAACTTCATTGGGTCTCTCATGCTGTTGCTTCCCTCAAGGATAGTTAGTGGTGCCTCTGAGTAAAGTGGAAATTGAGGAAAACTGCATATGTCAAAGGAAATGGAGCTGTTTTGTGTAAATCAGATCGATTCCACGTAGTGAAGTCTCCCTTATATATTGCCCTCCTGGTCACTCCAAACTCCCCTGATGCACAGCATGTACCTCCCTGGGGCAATGTGGGAGGTGAATTGGCTGGCAAGCTTGGTCTGCATCTCAGAGTAGTGACAGGAGGCATTTGAGATATAATTCTCAGAGAATCATAGAATCATCATAGAATCACAGAGTAGTTTGTGTTGGAAGAGACCTTAAAGATCATCTAATTCCAACCCCACTGCCATGTTCGGGGACACCTCCCACCAGACGAGGTTGCCCAAAGCTCCATCCAACACTTTCAGGGATGAGGAAAAGCTAGCATGGGAAAAAAGAGTATTTTCAGTGCATGGAATTACAAAGGAAGGGATAGCAGGGAAGATATTGGATGAAAATAGCAATGTTGTCCATTGAAATCAGAGCATATTTTGTGAAAAAGGTAACTGAGCTGAAACCAACACTTTTTTAATCAAAGTAAGTATTTATGGGAATATTCCACCCATCTGCAGGTTAGAGGGTCCTCAGAGAAGATAATCATTATAATACTGAAGTCTCCTGATTCTATCTCTGGGCTTCTCCTTCCAAGACTCACACAAGGTTAACCTTACTCACACCATCTCAGTTTTATATCTAGCTTTCACCTGATATTACCTGACATATGAGATGTGATAGAGCACTGCCATAAAGGGAAAGTTATCTACAGATGTATCCACATTCCAGTTTTACTTTGACATCCTTTATTGTTGATCCCTGGCAGAAACCCAGATCCCATCATATCAGGTTATACTCACCTCAAAATGCACAGCAAACAGCTGTTTGATAGACCTTACAATTTAACTATTTAAGAGTTTAGAACTGAAGGTATTTGGGGAATTGTTTCTTTTTAATCAGATATTTCATTGGCTTAACAAGTGTCATCATTTTTAGTGTTTTTTTTTTTTTTCTGTTCTTCTCCCCCTAAATAAGCATTCTGGGACATTCTTGCTTTTCACGGGTCTGCTAGTTCACTATTTAAAAGCATCTGCCTGGTACATTTGTTGTAGGTTTCTGTAATGGAAGAAAACATATGCTGTGACATACAGCTATGCCTAATCACTTTGAAGAAAAAATACTGCCCTTGTGAAAAACATAAAATCTGAGTAAGCAACACATGAAAGCTTTTTGCTAAATACTCCCCACTAAACGCTCTGTCAAGCCTGTCACTCACCTGAATTTTAATTCAACTAGAGTTATGGGAGTGATTATGATCAGTGTCAAAAATGCTTTGGAATTAATTGGCAATTACTGACTTCACCTTGGTCATTTCCAAGCATATGGACTAATTCCAGCATGAAGGGAGACAGCATGGCTCTTGCACTGCCTCTTTTGGCTGGAAATGCCATCGGCACTGTCCTCTGCCCCACAAGTCTGTGAAACGCAGTGTTCCTGTTGTGTCCTCAGGACCTCGCTGCTGTGCACATCGGCACCTCTCCCTTCCCAAAGGAATCTGCTCGAATGGGTGGAGGACACGGAGCCACAGCAAGCTGCCCTTGGGATCCTGCTGGGCGGGGGTTAAATGAGGACATCTGCTTTGCTGCTCTCCATTCAGCTTTAGCTTAATATATACTTGGGCAGAGTAAAGTGGGATTCCAGTAGGATGTAGTCTGCTTTGGAAAGGTCAGCAGCATGGTTTTGCCTCCCTCCCCCCACCCTTTATTTTTAATTTTTTTTCCCTTCTTTGTGTTGTATTTTCTCTCTACAGCTTCATCAGATTGCTCCTGAACCCAGCATTAGCCCTCTATAGCTTCTATAATTTCCTACAAAGGCTTCACGTCTCACACCCTGATGTTTCTCATAGCCGCGACCTCAGCTCCTGGCATGTGTATGCCAGGCCTGGTACTTATAAGCTGGGGAAAGATCCCTGAAGGAAACAAGGAGCCTTTCTGAGTGTTTTCAGCAAGAATTTATCACAGTAATAGTACCTGTAATCACCTTCATGTTAAAAGTCAAAGTATAACCTGCCTGGGTCTGTCACATCTTAATCAGCAATCAGCCAGTATCAGAACTTTTCGCCACTTGACCATTTTTGATGCTTAGATATCAGATGTTCAATAGATATATAATATATATATATATGTATTAAAAAAGGACTTCTTCATATTTTTTTCCTTCCTGTTTTCTCAGGAAATATAGTTTGTTGTATTTTTTAAAATATTGAGTTGCCAGCATTTGAAGAAGAGATGAAATTAATTTCCTGCACCCAGGGGAGGGATGCTGTGCATTTGGAGTGGAGCTACTGGGATTTTCTTTTCCTTCTTCTCACATTCCTTCTCTCTTTCCTCATTCTCTTTTCCCCTCTCTTTTTTTCCTCACTTTCTCTCACTTTCTCTTTGTTATGCTCTTTTTCTTTCCATCTCTAGGAAGGTAACATAGCTAAAAAACAAACTAGTCGTGCTGCAATTGCTGTTCTTATTGTTGTAGCTGGAGAAATTTGTGGTAAGGCCACCATGAGCTGTATTTCAGACCAGAAGGTGGCCAAATCCTCGAGCTGTCTTGATCAAGATTGGCATCTGACTCATTGAAAGGCTCAAGGCTTTGAAAGGTCCTGGACTAGTATCATGCTATCTGGGGATGTCTGTATCAGCATCTTGTATTTCTACAGTCCCTTGTTGTTTTGGTCATGTCAAATACACCGAGAGAGCTGAGGTATCTTCACCACAATGAGGTAGCAGTGCAACTTCTTTGTGTCAAAAGGAAAGCAGACCAGGTGAGATAGTATAGGTCAACTCAAAGAACATGGGATGCCTATGTCTGGGCAATTGTGTTCAGCCTTGGACCTTCTAAATGTCAAACAAGAAGTTTTTCCCTGCTCTAACCATCCTCAGAGAAGACTCTTGACTGTCCTCCATGATCGTTGTCCATCAGAAGTGCCTCAGCCCCAGGCCAAATATTACAGATAGCTGTGGGCTCTGCCTGGCTGTCAGCCCAAGGCTCTCTTTTCTTTGATATTAAGAGCCTTCCTCCCAGCTGGGATGCCCCCACCACACCACAATCATCACGCACATGTGCATGAGACCGAGTTTTCTTACCTACAGAGAGACGGGCTGTACCCACCTTGGGGGAGGAGGCAAGCCAATGCCACAAGGAACAGAGAGGGGCACGAATGCAAAATGGCAGCAGCACAAACTGACCCCCCCGTGCCTAGAAGCCTGGCCGGGTGCCCACAGCAAGAAGCCCAAAAGCCCTTTTTGCCACCAGGTGGAGCTGGGAGAGAGCTCCTTGGGCCGGGCCAGCTGATGACACCCCGGGACGATTGCACAATCCTTGTGGCTAACTGAAAAGAGGATTTTTAGTTTGGTTGTTTGTGTGTTATTTTACCCAACTCACGGCCCAGGAATTTCATGTCTCTTCCACTGAGAAATTCCCTCCTGAAAATCAAGGGAGTGAGGATCGTGTGTCATTTCGTTTTCAAAAAATAAAAATAAAAAGGATGTAAATCTGACTGGTCACCAGACCTTGCAATGGCTGACTGTGCCTTGGAGGAACATTTAATGCAACCTGCATGTATGTTTCAGGCACAACTACTAAGCTGGCTCCATGCTTCCGCCAGTGGCCACCTCCTAATTCAGGACTGCCCACCCTGGCTTGCCGGGAACGAGTTTGAGTTCAGGTTGTCCCTGTGAAGCTTTTACCCACTTTCCTGGGTAGCTGCTTGGGTAACACCAGCAGCACTGCTGACCACTTCTGTTATTTCAGCCCTGAGCTGAGGTGCGTGGAAATGCCCTGCTGACGCACTTCTCCCATCTTCAAGAGGCACTTAAGCACAGTAGGCACTGAGACAGCTTCTCCCACTTAACAGCTTATAGGAGCCACTTAACGTCCCCTGCTGTGCCTCTCCTTTCTTTAGGCTGTATTTTTTGCCTTTCTTCCACCACCACAGTGGGGGGTGTTAAGGCACCGCTGCTTTGTGCTTTTGGTGTTGAGGAACCTTAATGAGACTTAAATTAACGTGCATTATCAGCACTGGAGATCTGTTGCAGGAGGCTTGCCAGGTCTCCACAGATGAAGTCAGCTCACTTCTGCCTGCCCCAGCAACACATTGGGGAGATCAAATGATGGCGGGCTGCGAGCTCAAAGCCATTCTGCCAGGTGAATATAGTGCTGCATCTGTGCTACTATCTACTGCTGCTGAACAAGGCTCATCAGATGAATCAGAACTACTGACAGCCCAAAAAGGACCTGATTCACCTGCAGCAGGTTGGCGCGTGTGTCCATTGCTTGTATGTGCCTTTAGGGGTTTGCTGGATGGATAAAAGCAAGCAGCCCAGCAGGCTGGACCAATATTTGCAGTTGGGAATGTGGTGTTGCAGTGAAGGTCCTTCATGGCCAGGAACTGGAGAAGACAAGGCTGAAACAAAACTGAGGTTCATGGCAGGAAGGTGGGTGTCTTGTTAAACTAAACCTCTAGAAATGAGGAGGGAGAACGTAATGGGGAAGGCAAAGAAAAAGTGTGGTTCTGGTACATAGCAAAGGTCAGGAAATAAATTACACAAGGTCAGGACCTGAAGATGTTGGAAGCATGGCTGAGGCAAGGTACTGAAGGTCATTCAAAGAGCCACTCTTATCTCATCCACGTCCTGCCCAGCCAAATCTCCACTCCTGTCTAGGTAGAGTTGTGGTGGGTTCATCATCTGATGAAGAAGTGATGCACAAGTAATTTGGTGGCCTGTTTTTAGACAGGGGTGACCTCGAATGCCATCCGTGTCTTCCACACAGGGTCCAACAGCCCACCTGTTACTAATTTGCTTCTCTTGTGTTTACTTTGAGCCCAATATGAGATAACAGCATAGGTGATTTCTTGTCTGAACTGGTTCCTGTGTGATCTTTCCTCCAAGAGCAGGCGGAGTCTCTGCTCTTGTAATACATGGGATGAAACAAGTGACTTGTTGGCGTGTTTTTATTTTTTTAAACTGGACTGACCCTGAGTACTCTTGCCTTCAGCTTATAGTAAATGTTTCCCCTCCCTATTTCTTTCTTTATTTTTTAAAAAATTTTATTCCAGCAGGATTTGCTTTCCTTTTGTTGTATTTTTTAGTGCTGTTGAACTTGTTCAGTGTTCAGTTCAGAGACTCATTTGCTTCCTTCCAGCTTGCAGATAGTCTTAGTACAAAAAGCTGGAATAGGAGACTTCTGAGGCAGAGCTGAGCTCTAAGAGATGGCTTTTGCAGCTTCCTGGGAGTTGATTCTGGGCTGCAGACCACAGTTTTCCTGTTTCACATGTTATGACCGTATCTGAAGGTCACAGTCAAGGGTCCAAATTTTGCAGTAATAAAAAAGCCCAATTTTGATATCAACTAAAGTGTGCTTTGGGACTTTCTCCTCTGTGTGCATATAAAGTGGTATGTCCTTCGCCAAAAATAACAAGCGTTCATGTGAGCTGGCAGCCAGGCCTTTGTGTCACATTTTCATCACAGTGCAATGGCCTCACCCCCATCTTGGTGCTCACACCAAGCAGGGCTGATTGGCCTCACCTGTACTCAGTACTGGCTGTGTCCAGCACGGTTGCTCCTGGAGCAGGAGCTGTGCTGCAGGCAGAAGCTGAGTCCCCAGAGGAACCTCTCCAGTGGGATTTTCTCACCCTGCAGCTTGGTCCAGGAACCTTCCTATTAATGCACCTTCTCCATCTGCCAATGCTAAGCATGTCCATGGTGCATGCATTGTACGGAGATTTGAGCTCACCACAGCTTGCACCTCCTGTTGCTGGTACGATAACCCTCACTGGGGAGCTGACATTTTAGCAGAGGAGAGAAAATGTTTTCTCCCAAGGTCCTCACCCACCCAGTTTTACTCACACCCAACCAGTGAGTTTCTGTGCTGTATTTTTTTGTTTCACCCAGCCATGCCATTCCTTCCTCAGGCTGGTTTATTTCTTTTCCATATGCTCTGCATCCTTCACAAGGCTGCTGGAAAGGCTTTGCAAGCTAGCATGGAGGTAGCATAGGTAATAAAATACACGTTACCAAATGCTATGCAAACAAGTGAGGTCACTGTGTTTAGTAAATCTGTTTTTCCCCCTACTGAGGATAAAACCTTGTTCTCTCAAAAAGCTGGAAAGTCTAACGCTTTCCTTTCCCCCCCCACCCTTCTTCTTTTACTCATTTTTAATTCCCTTTTTGGTTCCCTGTGCGAGTATCCCACCTATTTACCCAATGCTTATTATTGTTGTTAGGTAACCGGCAGAGATCGACATCTTGCTGAGCAGTCTCACCCACAATACTGCCTTTTTCTTAGCCCCAGCAAAGAAGCTGAGGACCACTAATATTAGCTTTATTTTCATTGGCATTACCCAGAGCTGGAGCCACCCAGTCTTTCCTTGAAGAGTGCTTCTTAATCAATAATAAACAGCTGATAGTGCAAACAACTTCCCTCTGCAAACAATTATTAATCAACGCTGGGGGGCTTTGGTGGAAGGGAGTATGCAGTAAGACTTTATATGGGGAGCAAAACAGAGGCTGGATGATTGCGGTTTGGCAGAGAGGGGATATATGTATAATTAGGGATATGCCCTTGTGATCTTGAGAGCAGAAGAATGGTGTCCAGAACCTGACTCCAGTTCTGCCAATGTTCTTTGGAAAAGACTCCTTTGGAATTTTTTGTCCTGTATTTGTCAAGTCACATCAAGCCTAGACCTAATTTTAAGTTCTAGAATGGCTTGAGTTGTGTATTGAAACTTTGTTAAATGTAAGGAACATTTAGGTTCTTAAGTAAATAAACATCTTGAAAATCCAAGGGTACAAGAATTGAAGTTATGAGAAAAGAAACAGAATCATCTCTACCTAAGGACCATTTGAATTTGGCCTGAACCACTCCTAAATACACCAATTGAAATAATGAAACTCATTCAATTTAAAAGGAATCCTTCAACTGCGTTATAATTATCTTCTGTGAAATGCAACTTCTGAGAAAAAAATAAATGAGCAGTTCAAATTCTTGGACAGCAGAAACCAAAAGTACTCCTTTTGACCTTGATATTGCATAGACCTGTCTGAGAGCCAGTGGGAAATTTTCTGAAGGAATGTTTCCCTGTTGGATGAAGACAATTTGATAGAACTGAAATGTTTTGCAAATGTTAATTCTGATGAACCTTAATTAAAAAGAAAAATAATGTTTTGTTTTTGAATTTCATACTGCATTTTCATTTCCGTTTTTAATTTTAGATGCTGTAGCATATTAGTTGTATACAAAAAATAAAACTTGACCTCAGCCTGAAAATTTGTCTTTATTAAGATGAGCATTTTTATCAGAAAGTGTCCTTTTCCCTCAAAGTTGTCTTTAGTAGGAAATTTTGAAAATATTTTGATTTCCTTTGGATTCAGACTGGAAAGTTATTTGAAAACAAGGGATTTACCACAGAATGGAAAATTCAAGTCCTCTCCAGCTATGGTGCTTGCAGGTAACAAGCACTTTATGTTGCTTTTTTAGAAAGGATATGGGAACAGATTGTGGAATAGACTTTCCAGGAACATGGTAGAACCCCCCATTGCTTGAGGAATGCTAAAACTGATTTGACAAAGCCCTGGAGAATATGTTCTTGAGGGTAATTTGGTATTGGCAGGCAAGTGGATGAGTTGACTTAAGACATTCTTTATGCTTCCATGAAGGGAGGACAAAATGTTTATTTTGGTTTCAGGGTTTAATAGGTTTGGAGATATTTCAAGCTACTGGAGGCTTCAAAATTAAACTATTCAGCCCAGAGACTTCTCAATTTATTTATTAATTTATTTATTTTCAGGAGGACCAAGACCAATCTGGGCAGTAACAGAACTGCAGTTATCTACACAAAACCTATCTCATGTTACACATTGACTTTGGGCCACAAAACACTTTTCCACCTGAAGAATGAGCATTTATAGGAGAATGTTTTTCCCCCTCCAGAACCTCATTATTGAATCCCCTCCAATCTTCAGTTGAATTGACATGGGAAAAGTTTAATCAGGGTAAAATAAAATTCCTGAAATGAATATTAATTTATTGGTTGTTTTCTACAGTAGGGATAGTGTCTCATGGCTTCCTCTTCTTCGTTTCCGTTGGCTGTTGACATTTCCCCAGGGCTTTGCAAGCAGCCGTGTTTTCTTCAGAATGTGAAGACTTTCTTGCCTTTTAATTTTCCAACTGCATGTCAGAAAGCCAAAGTCCTTGGAAATGTCGACTCAAAGGGGAAACAGGTGATGTGAACTCGCCATGAGTAAGGCTGGAGGGTGGTTGCAGAAGTACGGTGTTCCAAGAGCTTTATATATAAATGCCGACCTGCAGGAGCATGAAATGACCTTGCCATTCCCCCCCCCCTCCTGATTAAAAAAAAAAAAAAATCCTTCTTTTCCTGCCTCTTTTAATTGTGTGTGTCCTTTTCGTTGCCCAGTGTGTTGTATGTTTTGGATGAGGAGACACCTTCTGCTCTCTCATGTGACAGGATTCAAGGACGGGTCCACCAAAGAGCATTAGGAGAGCAGATAAAACCTCGGGAAATCTCTGAATCCAAGTGTGAGTCATCAGAAGAGTTGATTTGAAAGGACAGCTGTACTAACATTGACTAAGATGCCTATTAAAAATATTGGCAGTCAAAGAAGGATCACTCTGTATTTGATCATCCATTTTGGAAATTAGCAAAACAATCCACAGAGATTCTGAATAATATTTTTACGTCAAGATAAGGACTTTTCATTTGTGGGTGTTTTTTTGCATTTTATGATTTCCTCTCAATTTTATTCAGGAAATTGTAGAAACACAAAATATTCCTTCTTTGGTGGTACCGATATTTGAAACAAAACACGAAGTCTAGGGTACATTTGGTAAGTCTAATTATGACTTTCCCCCATGATCAGTTATTCTTTTTATTAGCCTGTGACCAACTGCCTGAGGGTTCTGGGAAACGAGCAGTTAATTCCATATCCTCTGGGGCTCAGTTTGTGGGTGGTTTAATGCCTGGGTAATGCACAGGGCTTTTGGAATAGTTGTAGTCTTTCTGGGAAAGTCTTTGGTGTAGAAGACCTCTTTCCCGTGGTACCTAATGGGAACTGCAAGCTATGCTTCATCTCCAAAGAGCCTCATGTTCAAGTGTGGTTTTGGGACCAGCTTGTAAGGTCTGTGCCCATCCATGTTGCTCCTCAGCCTATGTGTATTCTACAGGTTAATAACTAGTCTGTAGTTTAATTAAATTAATTAATTTTAATTTAATTTAAATTAAGTCCAGAAAGGTGTCCAGTCATTTGGAACATTACTGTAGCTCAGGGGAGGGGTAACACAGGATCTCAAATGGCTCTTGAAAACAGGAGGAGCTGGATGGTTTTTTTTTGTGCTCATTCCAGGGTGGGATGCGCCTGGTCCCTCTTGTTCCTCAGAACAGGTGGAAATGCAGGGCAGAGTGTTAGGATGAATTTGATGAAGAAGAACCCACAGATGCCTGGGAATAGCATGAGCTTCAGGTGAGGGATTTTCCTTGAGTTTCTTTGCATGCAGTCCTCGCCTTCACTCCCTGTTGATCTATCCTTTCTACTTTCCCCCTCAATTCATCACCCCTACCAGAGATGGGATGCAGCAGTGGGGGCCTTTGCAGGGTGTCCTCTCACTCTGGAGATACGAGAGTGTCATGACTAGATTCAGTGTAGAAAACAGGTCTTGGGACATACGGATATATGTATTGGCACACATTTTGTCACCCATCGGCTCTGTTCAGGGCTTGTTGTGTTTAAGGGTTGCTTTTTGTTTTGCAAATTATCTTTTTGACTAGAACAAAATATTTTGATGGGGAAATCATCTTTAACTGAAACTTTAATCAAGGAGAGAAAAAGTTATTGCCAGAGTAGGTGCAAAACCTGCACTTTTGTTTTTGTAAAAACCCAGTCCCAATATTTCTTTAATTGAAAGAATTGAAAAAAGAATGTGTGTATTTATCCTGACTGCGTAGCCCATTTTTGGCATTAAAACAAACAAATAAATGTTTAATAAAGTAGGTAGTTAGACTCATCTTTTTGTCACAGCTAGGTGTGCTTATGCTCCATCAGTGATACCACAGTAGCTCAGCTTTCTGGTGTAAAAATAACCTGATACAGACTGAGCTCTGCTCAGTGCACAGAAAACTCAGCAGAAATAGAGCCATAGGCACAACCTTTCTTCCAGCTTTGTGTCATCTGGCCTGAATGTCTTGTGTGATTCTGTGTCTAAATGAAAACAGAGACAAAATGTAAATAGCTGTGTAAAAAATGTAAAAAAATTGTAAAAATGTAAAAAATGTAAAAAAAATGTAAAACTGTTTTTCCTTCAAGTACCATACACATGCTACTGGCTTTTGAGCTTTCATATATTTTCTTACTCTGCGTTAAGACAAATGTGAACTCCTTGAGCATTTGTCACAAAATAACAAAGATATGCAGGCACATGCCAGAACAACCAAAGACCTGATGACTTTAAGACTGACCGAGGACATATAGAAGGTTGATCGTAGACCTCCCATCTCCAAGATGAGGCACGGCCCCAACGCAGCAGCTTCTGGAGAAAGAGTGACTGTCCAAGGGTGCTCACGCTGTGACAGCTAAGCCTTTGCTTGGTATTTCCATGTTATCTTCCCATCGGACCCTCCATTTTTTTTGTGTGAATGTTGTTTCTTAATGGTTCTGTGATGTAGTTTGGTGTTGTCCTCCCTGTTTCAGAGAGGAACAAGGGACAAGGCAAGATCCACATCCTTTCATTGCTAATACTTCAAGAAACATTCTTTCTCTAGAGATGTTTTACATTGCTGTGGCTCAAGCCACACTTTCAAAGCTCTCTCCATTCAGCTGTGTCTTGCAAAAAAAGTTTTAAAGTTTTTTTTATTATTATTATTATTTTATTTTTTTTCAACATTTCCAACCTTTGAGGAACATGGGAAGAGCTAAATGAAGAAAGCATCAATAGAGAACCAGGATGAAAATCTGCTAGCAAAGGTTATTAGATGCCATCCAGAAAGCCTGTGGTACATTCACCTAATCTGAGGGAATCAAGCAAAAGCCTATCTCCTCCTCAGCCAGAGCCCACCCAGTAAGAAGCAGACTTGTGGGTTGACTACATTCAGATTTGACTACATTCAGATTATTTTGTCCAGAAGACTACACTCTTAATGGATTACACATCTCTATGTTTTGTGGTCCTCTTCTAAGAAAGAGCATCATTAAGAGAATAAAGTTTTGAACTGGTGAATATTTTCATCTTTTGATTCAGAGTAATTTTTCTTTCCTTTCTCTCCCCCAGCCTTCCACCTCTCCCTCTTTTCTGAGTATAGAGAAGTAAATTTTGTCTCTGTGATATTTCTTTGGCTGAACATGATTCAGCACCACTGGCGCTCTAAATCACGTTAATCAAAATAATCATATCTTTTTAATCCATCCACTGGTCCCAACCCTGTGTACTACATACATATTTTTTTCCTAAGGTTTGGCTCTGACATCACTGAAATACTTCAGCAAAATATCAGGACTAATGTCAGGAATAAACCAGCATTGTTAGTTCCTCCTTTCATCCGAAGCCAAACACCTGCAGCTCTCCACAGGACTCAAGACCTCGCTGCCTAGAAATGCCCAAACAGGACTCCTTCTCCGATGCTGTGCTGTTGCAGGAAATGGATTCATTAATGGGAAAAGCTCAAGTTACAGACTCCAGCAAAACTGCGAAGAAAAGAAAAAAAGAGGCGGGCCAGATCCTCAGCTGATGTCAATTAGCAGAGCTCTGTCAATGTCAAAAGCTATCCTGGTTTACAGCAGCTGAAGATTTGGCTTGGGAGCTTCCATCTGAACTCCCAGTTGTTATGCAATGATGTGTTGTTAGTGCTGCTCTTTCTCATGGAGACCTATAAATGGGCTCCTGGGCTTGTTTTCTCCATGTCCACCAGGTTGTTTCTCTGAGCTCTGCTAGTCTGCTCAGCAGAAAGCAATGTGCTGGCCTCTGCCAGGCCACCCAGGCTGCAATACGTTGCTTTCACGGGTGGGGATGGCAGTGGTGCAATGGATTTGCCTCTTGAGAGACTGGGAGTTGATAAGAGTATGGGAACTCCACCAGAAAGGCGGGAAATATCAGATATCCACAGCTTTGGTGAGGCCCAAGCAAAATGTGTTTATGCTTCAAAGCTGCTGTTTGCTGTCTGAGTAGCCTTCTTTTATTGCTTCCACAGCTCTGCACCAGCTAAACCTACTGGAAGGTAGAG
Organism: Heteronetta atricapilla; assembly: GCA_011075105.1. NCBI lineage: Eukaryota > Metazoa > Chordata > Aves > Anseriformes > Anatidae > Heteronetta > Heteronetta atricapilla. The sequence continues at coordinate 2,559,746 of CM021732.1, read as the reverse complement.
TTTTTCAGCTTACATACAGTATTTAACTCCGTTCATGTGCACTATTTTGTTGAAAGGACTAACCTGGTATCTCCATGTGCAGACTGCATTATATCAGACCAGCTGGAAGATAGGGCAGGGATTTATACCATACCCTACTGTTCAGTCTAAATATTCCCTACCTATTCCCTCTCTATGTGACTACTTCAAGTGATTACCACAGTTAAGAATAGAGGGGTTGGTGTCTAAGTCTTCATATCCAGGAAATGATATATATGGATGCATGTAAAAATACCTGTAGCTTTTAAAAAGTTTTTGCACACATTTTCTGCTTATGTGTAGCTAGAAAAAAATGAGGTTTGGGAGTCAGCATGAACACTTAAATTTTACACCCAGTCCCTGTATGCTGATATCAGGGAGATTGCATCAATTCCTCATTTGAAAATTTGGCCTTGGTAAATCACTAAAAGTTCCTGGGAAGTAACCAGCTTGAAGTTTCAAGGAATCTCACGGAACAGCTATGACTAACCGAAAAAAACAAAGGCCAAAATTGGCTTTCTAGCTAACCATTTATTTTCCCAGAGAAGTCCCTTATTAATTTTTATGGTGCATAAATACCAGAAAACCAGACACCATTAATTAGTGACTGGTTTTGGTCTTCATATTAACTCAGTTCAATCCAGGCCAAAAACTTATTTTATTTATTTATTTATTTATTTATTTTAAGGTTTAGAGAAAAGTACATATGTGGATAGATTAATTTTGTTGTTTCTTTATTTTTTTTTCCTATGCCTTTGACACATTTCTTTGTTTTTTAATTACCATTATTTTTAATGATTACATATTCTAAGAGAAACTACTTTTCTCTCTCTCTTTCTCTCTCTCTTTCTCTTTCTCTCTCTCTCTCTCTCTTTCTCTCTCTCTTTCTCTCTCTTTCTCTCTCTCTCTTTCTCTCTCTCTCTCTCTTTGTCTCTTTCTCTCTTTCTTTCTCTCTTTCTTTTTCTCTTTTTTTTTTTTTTTTTTTTTTTTCTCCTGAAAGCAAGTCTGATCTCCATTTGAATAAGTGCAATTTTTAAATTCTTATCATTGGGACCTCGTCTCACAAGGTATTACTCTTCATGTGTAACCCATTCATCCTTGTGGTAGCCAACACATGCCATATTGCTTTATGGATAGACGCACAGAATGGCTGAGGTTGAAAGGGGCCTTCAGAGATCTTCTGGTCCAACCCCCCTGCCCACACTGCACATTGCACAGGATGGCATTCAGGTGGTTTTTGAATATCTCCAAAGAAGGAGACTCCACAACCTCTCTGGGCAGCCTGTTCCAGTGCTCTGGATCTTGGATAGGACCTTGAAGTCCATTTATTTTATATCTTGACATCCATTGATGCAACAAATGCTGTTCACTGACTTCAGCAGGGATCTCTAGGGTAGCAGGTGAGACCCCTTTTGTGATGTGTGTTGCCACAGCCACAAGACTTTGTTTGCAGTCCCTCTCAGCCAGTTTTCCTGATCCAGAAATGACAGATCCCCATCCTGTGCGTGCACAGAGGGCTCCAGCAACCATAAGCATTTTGTCTGCCAGAGAAGGGTACATCAACTTCATGCTTCTCAACAAACAAACACAAACAAAACTGCAAATAAATGCACCAAGAAGCTGATCTCTGGAATTATTGGACTGGAGAGGATTTGAATGTAATGAGTTATTGGCCACTGGACTGGGAAAGGGTGGAATTTCTCTGACCACCACATCTGCCAGTAAATCACAGAGAAGTTCCAACTTTTAATTGCTTCTAATGTTGAAAGCATGACTTAGGTATAGTGTTAACCTTTCTTTTGTCACACTGTCTTTCAGCACTGTATGTAGAGCTGGACTCTCATTAGCTTGAGAGCACAGAAGTGAAACTTAGGGTTTCCAGAGGCCCACAAGAAAAGGGCTTTCAGTAGAAGCTGAGTGCCCAGCAATCTTTGGTCTCAAGACAAAAAGTCGAGCTTAAAGACCTAAGCCCAATTTGTTTTGGAAGCCGTGGAGATTGGATCTAGTTAGCAGGATCACACACCAGGGGTATGGCTATACACCTGTAACACAACCCAACAACATGCTTATATGAAAACCATTTTTTTTTTCTCCCAGGTTTTACTGCAGGTCCAACATTTCTGTTCTATTTTCCATAAAGTAATACAAAATAATAAAATAAATAAATAAATAAATAAATCACCTTACAAAGTATTTTCTGTATCCTCTACCCTCAGGTTTGATGACAGTTTAGATTGGTTACACCTAACACAGTATTGAGGTGTGAAATTCATGACAATCTCCATGTTAATCTGGAACAGATTTGCTTCATTTATGCAGAAGGAATTTATGATATGTGGCTAGTTCCAGCTGAGATAAGAACCTGATATACTGCTCACCATGTGTATGTTGGCTAATGACTGTCAATAGACAACTTGCATATTTACCTCCCAAATAATTAATTCCTCCTCCTTTTCTTGGGATGAATGATCTCCCTGGCAATGCCTGCCTACTTTTCTTGACTGGAGGAGTGTGTATGGTCAACTTAGAGAGATGGGTAAGGCTATGGTTTAAGGTTGCAAATTCTTCACGCACAAACAGAGGAGGCAAACTGGCAGGAAGGAGGTGAACAGTGACAGATTTGCTGTGGTATCTTTCATCTGCAGGTCTCAGTGTCACAGCTCATTCTCACTCCCAAATGTTGTGCAATGAAACCATGAACCTATCTATTGATCAGTCCATCCACGTAGATCTTTTTTCTTCTTTCCTTTCCTTTCCTTTCCTTTCCTTTCCTTTCCTTTCCTTTCCTTTCCTTTCC
>CM021732.1:2449726-2556831 GCA_011075105.1 Heteronetta atricapilla | reverse complement strand
TTCCTTTCCTTTCCTTTCCTTTCCTTTCCTTTCCTTTCCTTTCCTTTCCTTTCCTTTCCTTTCCTTTCCTTTCCTTTCCTTTCCTTTCCTTTCCTTTCCTTCCGTTTGTTTGTTTCTCCTCTCTTTGCCTAGTGAATTAGTTTTTAAATAGGGGAGCCAATTCCAGAAGCCAATGTAAATCAGAGCACCAAAATGCAGTGGACTGAAAGTGTTTTGCGAACGGGCACTGCCAGCTCTTTTGAACAAGAAAACGAAGTGAAAATTGGAGATTTGTGTGTTTAGACCACAGAGCTGGGAAAAATGGAGTTGACTGAATGTAGGTTGGTGAGAAATGGTGTGAAAATTACATGTCTTCCAGACTCAAGCACAGCTGTAGAGCACCCAAGGGTATGCACTGCTCTGGGTTTCTGCTATTCTTGGCTCTCTTAGTACCTCTTAAGTGGCAGATGACATCTTGAGAGTCTCCATACGTGACATGATCCGTGTGCTCTGTAAAAACTCCATGCAGGATTAACATGCTGTTTGCTTAGGAGAAAATCTTTAGGTTTTGGAGAGGCTGAAACTCACTGTCATTCAGGGGAATTCACTCACAGAAGTTGCCCGAGTGGAGCACGCAGGAATTTCAGAGCCTTGGGTATGGCTTGTGCCTGTTCAGCTTGACCTTATGTACATAGCACGTGTGATATTATACACAGCAGATGAGCAGATTGCGCAAGGAGTGCTGCATGCACTTTTAGTGAGTTGGTTATTACAGGGGGATAACAGGGGTAAATGGTCTCTCTGGGAACAGCCTGCCTTGCTTTTCTGTTATTTGCCAGTGATGAATAGTACGTGTGTGGGCATGGAGATCTCTAAAGAGGCTGGTTTATAACCTGGCGTCTCTGCCGGTAATACTGCACTCATTTTTCGATGTTTGCCTGAAATCTCTGTTGACATTGCAGTTTAAATGAAGGCAGACTGGCTTGTGGCTTAGGAGATCTAGGTGCAAGTCCCAAGTGGGTTTCTGGACAAGCCACTTTAACCTACCCATGCCTTGGCTTTCCTCTTAGAAGTAAAACAAAACATTTTTCCCCTAAATGTTTTTTCTCTCTAGATTTTATGTTTTTGGATGGAAAATTTCTATTTTTTTTTTTCCTGGTTCCAGTTCCTGTTGGAAAACATTTTTTTTGTGGAAAACACAACTTTTCCCATAAAGCGTTCTGAACTCAACTAAAGGAAAGTGCAATGTAAGATCTATTATTCTTGTGGTGCGTTTGGGGTCAGGATGCATTCATTGATCACGTAGCCTTACCCAGTGTGCTTTTCTGGAATGGGAGTGCTGATGGGAGAGAAACCCTCAAGGACATTTTTTTTTTCCCCTCCTATTTCTTTTGTTTTGTTTTGTTCTGTTTTTAAACATTTCTAACCTCTTCTTAAATGCCGTGTTCTGCTTCTTTTTTCAACTATTTCCAAAGGAAGGAATCCCAAACTCGTCTTCAAGTTTTTTTTTTTTTTTTTTTTTTTTTTTTTTTCTATTTGGAAGTACCACACACAGATCTTATTACCCTCCTTTACCTCTCCCCCTCCCCGTGCTTCATCCTCTCTCCCAGATCCCTCCCAAACACTTGGGTTTGGCTTGCTCCCGAAGCCAGTTTGGTTTTCCTTCAAGAACCCTTTCCGCAGCTCTTGTTGCAGACCACAGATTAGCAATGAGTTTCTCCAGCCCTTCTTTGCTCCTTACTGGCCGTTGTTAATCCAGGGGGAAAAAAATACAAAGAAAAAAAAAAAAAAAAAAAAAGAGAATTAAAACCTTACCCCCTGGAATAACAAATGTGTTTTTCCTGCCTAGGCTAAAAAGTAGAATGCTCGGATCCTGAACAAGAAGTCCATCAAGTCAAGATCTCTAAAAGTCCATAGGATGACAGTGATTTGCACCAGCTAAGGAGCTGTGCATCCCAGTCCCACGGCACTGAACTCCTGAACTCTTTTGTCTACCCTTTGATGGATTCACTGTCTGATTTGGAGCAGAACCCACAACCTGGATGGGAACTTTTAGTTTAAAAGGGAACCTGGAGTCTAATTGTTCTTTGGCTTTGGCTATGCTATAAGAAAAGCCCTGGTGTGTGTCTTGCAGAGAGGGAGTGAACCCAAATCCAGTCAGGGCTGATTTGCTTTGGTTTATTTTGTTTAATTTACATGAATGTAAACCAAGGGGAAAACAGTTTAAGAGTGAGTTTTCTGTGCTGAAAAGCAATAATGTGATCAAGGAATGTGAATATGGAGTAATTTTACAGCAGTTGGTGGTAGATCACTGTGTAGGTGTTTGTATCCAGCTCTCAGATCTCAGCCAGGACCTCTGTTTTCTCACTTGCCATCAGATTTGATGGGGTGTTGGGACTCTAAGAGAGATTCTTGAAGCTTCTGTTAGACTACAGAGATGAAATCAAATTAGTAGTTAGCTGTCTGGGTTTATAGATGAGTTTATATCAGTGCATTCATCTGCAGAGAGGAAGACTGGAATGTATCAATCAATATGTGCGAGATCTGAGTTCCACTTTGAAGAGAATTCTGTATCTTAAAAAATACTCTAAACTTTACCAAGGAGTTAAGTCGCTTCCTTACCCTCTCTACCTCAGTTCACCCAAATGTCATGAATCATTCTGCCCTTACATGCCAGAGAAGGAAATTTTCATCCTAAAACATTCATTTTCTCTTTGAACAAAATTGTATCAAAATCAATTTATTTCCATGTAATATTCATATTTATTCCTGAAAAAAAAAGAAGAATATTCCAGTGTAAAACATCACGGAGGCTCAACAGCCACCTAGGTCCTACCAGATTCTGAGCAGTGTTCTTTGCTTTGTCACTGCTGCTTATAGTAAGCACTAATTAAACCAAAATAACTGTTGACAGATAGCATTCCAGGGCCTCGCTCTGCACCGCTGGAAATGAGAAAAAACTGTGCTGAAGAAATCACTGCCTCAAACTTAGGCTCTCTTTTGATACATGCTGAATCCTTCAGATGTACTTCAGATCACCACTAACATTTTCATAACTTTCATCCACAGGTATTTTCAAATGCTAGCCCTTCTTTCTCCCTCCCTTTTTGAACTATAGCAAATTTATTAATTGTTCAGATTCCTCCTTTTTTCTCTTTGTCCTGTTGGAATCCCCTTTTCTCTCACTTCATTTTGTGCATGCATAGCCTGAAGACTTACATTGTCTGATGGCCTTGTGGCTCAGATATGCATCAACACATGAAATCAGATCCTTATGTTCTTAAAATATTTAGAGAATGAAATATCTGAGCAGTGAGATTATGGGGAAAGAGCTGGCTTGTCCTAGGGCTGCAACAAACACTGTCACCTGCTGAGATGGTCTGGGCAGTGGAGCCTGCTGGCAAAGTAAGGTACAGAGGGAGAGCTTTACCTGTCTTATGGCATTACTGACCATCCCCCAGGTGATAGGCAGTACTTTTGGTCATCCCATGCTTAATCTAGAGAGGAGGACTTCTGAGAGCTGTTTTGGAGCCCCATTGCTTCCACTGTGCTGAAGGACTTTCCCATCCCACCATGCAGCTGTATCACTACCCTTCATTGCCAGGCCTTCCCTGTCTCAGGTGGGACTGTTATTGCCCAGATCCCACAGCCTGGGTGATAACAGTAATGACAGACTGCTGGGAGGGCCTGGGGAGTGGTGCGAAGCCAAAGAGAAGGGCTGAAATTATCATTTTGATAAATCACTCCAGAGCCCCTCTGCTCTTTAGTAATTTCTAGATATGCCCAGAAAAATACACTCAAATCTATTTTGGCTTCTTTTTTGTCCTGTCTATTTACCTCCCTTGCAATGACCTCTGTTTCCTTTGGAGTGAATGCATTTTGCACAGTGGGTGATATTTTCTCTTCTACTCATCCTTTCCTCATTTTTCAGCCTGCCATGGAATGCAGGATTAGAGCTTGTAATGCAGCATTAGGAGCCTAAAAGGTTAATATCCTGCCTCCCAAAGTCACTTTTAGGCTCACAGGCTTTAATGAAAGACCCCCATGCCCCTTCCCTGCTCCCCCACAACCCCAAAAGAAAGGATTTAGGAAACAGGTCAGGGTCTTGTCAAGGGTGAGAAAGAGGGGGGAAAACAATGATAAATAAAGTAAATAAAGATCAAGCCTTGTTCTTCCATACATAGGACTCAGGACCCCTTTTGCATCTAAGACATCCAGCAATTATTAGCTAATCCATTTGGCAAATGCAAGATGGTGCATAGATCAATTCTTCCCAGCACAGTTTTTTTTTTTTTTTTTTTTTTTGGTGTGTGTGTGTGTGCGGGGAATGTTTGCTGACTGAATTAAGGGACAAGCAAAAGAAAATACCCTCCTTGTTTCTCTCAAGACAGCAGAGTAGCTGGACAAAGCCACTGCCTGCAGCCTTGGGAGCTGGAGGCTGCTGGGCCTCTGGGTGTCTGGGAAGGCTGGAGGAGTAGTGGTGATGCTGAGGAGAATTCCTGTCTGAACCTTGGGCCCACCTTGGCCACCTCTGTGTCCAACAAAGACAGTTCCCTGCCATTTCATCCTCTGATAGCTACCACTTGAGGCAGGCTTAAGCAGAAGGCAAGGGGAGAAAGGGGGCTGTGTTGTAAAGGAGGAGGGTGGGAAAGCCCGAGAGTATCTGCTGAAGCCACCTTGAATGGTAACTTACGGATTTTATTCTGGAGGGCTTTGGACTGGCAAGGATAGGTTTACATGGGAAGGTGAATCTACACAGGTGAGATTTGTTTTCCTGTTCCCTGGGGGTCCTGGGAAGGCCCACACTCTCCAGAGCACCCAGGAGGGATGGGCAGTATCAGATTCTCTGCTGCTGCTGCAGCTTTTTGCCCCCAGGTGTGGGGTGGCTGTCACCTCGCTTAGGACTGAGGACTACAGTTGTACGTGGTTTTTGGAAAGCATATTTCACACGCTGTTCTGAGCCATATGTTAAAATGAAATGAAACATTGAATTTGGAGCTGGCATGCTGGTCTGAATCATAGGAAATACAGGCCTGAGCTTTTTTTTTTTTTTGCTTTTTTTTTTTAATTTATTTTTCTTTTTCTTTTTTTCCCCATCCCATATAGATGCTTTCAGTGTGGTTTTGTGTCCTACCTGTAAAATCAAGAAATTGCATATTTCATCGTCTAAGGAGCTAGTCTGCTGAGACTTGCAGGAGGCCAAAGAGCTGCACAGCCCAGAAGGTATGAAGGAGAGAGAGAGGTATTGAATACAATTCTGTTCCATGGAAAACATCACAGATGGTTGCTGACTCTTGTTTTCTCATTCATCCTGTTTCCCCAAGCAGTAACACACAGCAAACTTCTTGGGAAACTTTTTCAGCCTCTGATGGGAAATTTGGCCTGAATCTAACAGACACCTAGACAGTAGCTGCATGGAAATGTAAAGGTTTTCTGGAATAAAATGACATTTTCTCATTAAAACCAAACAATCAAGAAGCACTGTGAAAACAGAGTGTGTTCCACCACCAAATTCCCAAACACCCTTGAGTGACAGGCAGGAAAATACGTTTTGAATAGGTTTGATACAGTCTACTGGGAAGTTATGATTCTGCCAGGTTAGACACAGATTAAGGGGAAAAGCTCCAGTAAATGATAGCATGTCCAGTGCATAATAATTCCATAATAATAATTCAGAATTCTCAGGTTATTTCACAAGCAGTTTCATAAAATAAGAAGTGTCCTTTCTCTTCCTCAGGACTAGATAGCCTCTGTGCCTGTTTCAGTATTTGAATTCCTATACTATTCTCAGAAAGATGTATCTAAATAATCAACATCTATCTGAATATGTCCAGTAAAGTCTAAGACTCAGTAATTGTAGGTATTTGAAAAAATCTTAAGCAGATATTTCAGGCTCTATTCTTGTTTCTCTTCTTGGTACAATATTTTACATTCCCTGAATATTAAAATATTAACAGGAGAATATTCCCTGACATAATCTTTAAATTCAGTATTGATGTCTAGAGCTTTTTAAGTGATAGATAAATTATTAGATAGACAGATCTGTAGATAGACAAATCGGTATACTTAGAAGTGCCTGAGATGGTAGATCCATGTCCCACAGATTGGCATTTATCATTGCCCTGAGTTTTTATGGAGCATGTATTTCTCCATGAGAATGGTGAACAGTCATATTTAGTTACCTGAGTTCTGTGTCAGCAGGTACTGAGACTTGATTGACTTGCAATATTAAGAGTTTGTCAGGTTTTTGTTTGTTTGTTTTTTGTTTGTTTGTTTGTTTCATTTTCTTTCATTCTCAGATTTCCACAGTCCTCATTAGGTATCTGCTGGAGGCACCCCACTGGGTGTTAAAAATAACTTAGCACCCAGCTCAGCAGCTTCAGTAAACTGCAGTGATCTGGTGGGAGTGACAGTGTTTCTCTTACCCAGTCATGGGAAGTGCCATAAAAAGTAGGGAGAGTTTGAAATGAAAATCCATGATTGATGGTGCTCATGAGGGCCATATACCTAGAATTACTCCAGTGTTCATAAACTTAGGACATTCCACTCAACAGCTCAGAGGAAAGGTGTCCCTTTGACACCTTGGCTGTCCTCCAGCTTAAACTCCAGAAAGACCTCACACAGGGCCACAAAGAAGGCAAATGAACATGAAATAACCTGAGCCCGAGGCCGTGGCATGTCAAGACCTGAAGGAATGACAGAATAGTTATTAGTCTTGGAGAATTACTTTTTTCCATGAATGTTGTATACAGTGTACATTTGTGAGTTCGATGCTATTTGTAATGTGAGATTATAGTCCTGGATTGAAGGCTTGGAGACCTTATACCCTCTGATTAGCCACAAGGCTAATAGACCATAACAAGAGCAAAGAAGCTCTCCCCTATCCTCCTCCACTGTGGGCTATTCAGTTCTGCTGCAGGGGGCCTGAACTGCAGGCAAAAATCTTGTTATTCTTAGTTTCTTCTGCCATTGCCTGTCAGCTTAGATTTCCTGGCAGGAGCACTAGTAAAATCTGGTCAGAGTTACTAACTGGGTTAGTAATAACTAAAAAGTTACTACTTATCTATTGGGAGCAGAATTTTGCCCCATATATTTTGTCCCTCTAGGTCCTGGATTTAACTGTGGTTAAGACCTGCTGTTTTTCTTGTTGGGAATTTATTAGCTTATTAAATAGCAACTTCTGAATACAAATACAAATAGCTCCAATGTGATGGACAAAGGTGAGACCTTGAGTAGTTTTCCAGAAGGAAGAGACACAGTAAGTCAATGATAGTTCTTTGCACAGGTTCACCCTTCTCTGCTCATCTTTCGTTCAGCATGAGCCTAACAAGACAAGCAGTGTCCTCTACTGATGCCGTACGTTGAATAAGGAAGTATTTCTGCAAAGAGGAAAGAACAAGGGGAGAAAGAAAGAAAAAAGAAAATACTATGTTGTCTTCACAAAAAAAAAAAAAAAAAAAAAAGCAGGATTTTTTCCTGAGCTTTTCAGACAATGCTCATGCATTTTTGAGACATTAGTGAATCTTGAACTGATTCCAATAAAACTGCAGCATATAGGAATTGTATAGAGGTGTGCAGATGATGAGAAGGTATATTGAATGTGTTAGAGGTTTACTGATACCGGAAGACTGTAGGAGAATATGACTTTGTGCAGCATATCCTGGTGATGATGTGCACGCTTTGTCTGGGATGTTTTTAGGCATGGAAAGCCATATCTGAAGAAAGAGGAAATGAAAAAATCCTGAATGGAGATGGGAAGGATGGTCAAAATGAGGTATCCAATAACATGAGCAAAATTGGCTCTATGTATAGTTTAAGCCTTTCGTTTGGATTTGCTTGATTGTTTTGCTTAGTTTTGTTCCAAAACTACTGCACAAACAGAAATGATCCTTCCTTCCTTCCTTCCTTCCTTCCTTCCTTCCTTCCTTCCTTCCTTCCTTCCTTCCTTCCTTCCTTCCTTCCTTCCTTCCTTCTCCATTGTTTTAGAGAGGAAGGCCCAGTTGGGGATTCAAGGGCTGGATCTGGCCTACAGGACTATTTCTTCTGCACTTCTGGAATTGCCATGAAGAAGGCTGTGAAGACAAAGAATGGAGACCAGGCGGTAAATAAATCCTCTTATTTGGAATATAATTGGCCCAGAGACTAAAGGTCAGCATTTGCTGTTATCCCACCTATAGAGCTTCTGAGAGAGGGTCTTCATATTGACATCCAGCCCTACCATCTAAGAAGTTAGAGCCACTTGTCCTATGGAAAATATAATGCAAAATACACTGCTCCTATTTCTTCTAGGTATCTAGTTTGAGAGAAGCCTATTTTGACTGTGGTGGTCAAAGGCTTTAGTGTGCTAAGGGTGACTGATGTGAGATGAATTTGTGGTCTCAGCCCATTCTTCAGCACACACAGGGGCTGTGTCATCCTTAACAGCTGGCACTAATTGTCAGGGTATTCAGTAGAGAAGCCAAACCTTGCTCTGTGTAGGGGGTTAATTAATGGTCTGTGCAAAGGGAGATGCAGTGGTTGGGAAGTGGGAAGAGGTAAGATGCTCTAACCGTGATCAAGTGTGGGTTTGTGGATAAAACCATCTCCATTTCTGAACCTCTAGAAAAACCAAGGCAAACCAAATAAAACAAAGCAACAATGGGGAAAGCCACTGTTTTTTATTTTACTTTTTTTTTTTTTTTTTTTTTAAAAAAAAATCTTTACAAGAGAAATTTGTAGAATTCACAATTTACCCTCACAGTTTGAAAAAACATCCCATGGTAAGGCAATAACTAACCCAGAACTGTCAGAAACGGAATGTCTATTTGCCTGTTAGTCCTCAGCTGAGTCTGTGTGTTACCCATAGATACTCAGTATTTTTAATCTTCGGTGAAGCTCAGTAAAGTCAATGAATGGTTCTCCAGTGACTTCAAAGGCCACAGAGGTAGACAGCCATTTGTGGCCTGGGATTCCCTGAAAGAAAATCTCCTTAGGTGTGTGCTCTGTAATGCTTTAACAAGATTTGAATGTTAACTCAGAAAGAATGGAAAAAGATATGTATTGTCTTGTGCTGTCTTTTTTATACCTACATTGATGACTAGGTACCTTTCCTTTCACCTTCTCCCATACCTCCTCACCAAGCATATGACATTTTTTGAAGTTTAACTGAAGCAAGAGAGGGCCAACATCTCTTGAAAAAATGCTCCAAAATGCCCATCTCATCTAGGAGATGATATAGTAAAAGTGCCATGGGCTAAATTAAACACCGGTACTTGGAGGATAGAGCAGAGTGCTACCCACCTGGATGCCATGACAGGATAAAGCCAACAGCATGTCTTTTCTTCCTTGACTCTTCCACTGATCTTGGCTTTCTATCATATCCCTTTCTGCCATGTTCAAAATGCTTCAGAAAAGGCCAGTTTGGGATTAACATATCACAAAGAACAGGTGAGATCCTTATTTTCAAACTCATTGTTTAGGCCATGCTTATTTGTGTTAAGTTGTCTACATTGTAGTCAGAGCAAAAGTTATGTCCTATGACTTTTGTCAATGATTAGTCAAGGCATAATATGTCTGAGTGTTACCCCATAGGGTTGTAAGCTGTGGTGGCTGGGTAGAAGTAGAACGTAGCTATTCAAGCCTACTTTTGGTTCTGAACCCAGACTAGGGTGAGTTTTTTGTCATTGACAAAAATTGTCCAAGATTTACCCCCAAGACAGATGAGATTGGATTTCAGCCCCTTGTTCTTTGGATAGCTGATGTAGTTCATAGCTGATGAGCTCAGGCCACTCTGAGGTTGTGGTTGGTTATTAGGACAACCACAAGACTTAGGTGATTTGTCTGCATTACATTCATCTTGGAGGGCTTTGAACTGCTCAAACTACTGCCTTGTAGTACCTTAAAGGAGGTAAAGGTTAGCAATAGTCCCTCTCGTGCATTTGATCATTTGATTTATAGTGAAGCTGGAGAACGTGGTGGAGAGATGTTTAGTCTCTCAGTTGGCATCACACCTGTCTGATAAATCAGTTGCCATGCCTCATTTTCCTCAACACACATAGACAAAAAAAAAAAAAGTATGTGCTGTTACCCTTGTTTTTTAATATTGTCCATGGTTTTAAAGGCCTTTATTGTTCTTAGCAGCTTGCATGATGTGGCAGAAGGCATCGAGTGCATTAGCACCTCTGCAGTATGCCATCTCTCCACACTTCTTGGTGACAAACACATCTAACAGGTTGGGCAAGAGCACTAAAATGCCAGAAATTTTATTGACTCCTGTCCTAGCATTTCAGATTTCAGTAATTATTAGTCTGCTGCTTAGTACATTTATTATAACCCTGCTGCACTGGATGCCAAAGGCTTTCAGCCAGTGATTTCCAGTGGAATGGAAGGAGACAGCTTGACTAGGAAGATCAAAATCAAACCTGGGAGCTGATCCAATATGGAATCATATCTATTTTGAGAATTTGATTTCTAGTTTTAATTAAGGAAATCTTTGGATCATGCAACAGCTCTGTGGCTTTGTGGCAAGCACAGGAGGCTCTTGATTCACAGGTCAGAGACCTGACCCACCACCTCCCTGTCATGGTGGTGGGATGGGGATTCTTTCGGAGAGGCATCATCTGCATGGCCTAGCTGATTTTACTGGCTGGTTCTGACCACCAGCAGCTGATTGAGGGGAGAAGGGTTTCTGTGGCAGTGTCGGAAAGGGGAGGTTGACAAGTTGACAAGGCTGTTGCGACTTGAATGGGGACAGGACTGATTTATCAGAGCTTTAGGGGAAAGGATAGTTGATAGGGATCCTTTGTGCGGTTAAATACCAGCCGGGCTTTGCCTCAAAGGGGGTGGTATTCCACTTGGGAGGGAACCCAGCAGCATTAGTAATGTTGTATGACAGTATGCACAAATCATCCGCTGCTGGTATGAATGGTCCTGCAACCCTTGACAGCAACTTGCTGCTGTATTTGGAAATGATCTTACTCATGCCTCCGGGATGCAAATGATCCAACTCCTGGCTCCCCCTTGCCCCATGTCCTTATGCCACATAGGGCCAGAGTCCAGGGCCATGCTGTGCCCCTGCCATGTGGGGATGGTCTAAGTGACAAGCAGCGTGTGGAGCGGCCGAGGGCGTGATGCAAGAGCTATAGAATGTGGAAGTGGTGCCGGCGGCACGAGGCTGTGTCTGTGCCAGCTGTGGCTGGGGTGGATGCATGGGGCAGCCAGCTGTGGCTCTGCTCAGGAATGCACCCTCCTTCCCCTCCAGATGTTCCTGCTCACCAGCATGGACAAATCCGCTCCCTACCCTCCAAATGGATCGATATTCCCCTGACATCAGCACCCAGTTCTCAGGGCCCCTGTGCCAGGGTGGCAATGCGGAACAGAAAAGGGTGTATGTTTTATTTAATAATTTATATATGTGTATATAATAACATGATCAGGTCTCAAATAATGAGCTCAGATTTTTTCCCCCTTATTCCTGCTTTCCAGGGAATGCTGGCAGGTTTGGCTCTGTGCATCATACCACAAAAATCTCACTCCTCCAGAAGAGGGCTAATACACGAAGGAGCTTTCTACCAGGCTGATGTATCACACATGCTTTATATATCAGCGTGGATTTCTTTAGTCGAGACAAAAGGATCAAAGACATAGGGCAGGGCATGGGTTTCAGGGAGTTTTAGTTCTTGCAGACGTGGAGAGCAGGGCAGCGTATCATGACTAGAAAGGCCCAGGCACAGCCAAATGTAAGAAATGGTATTTATGAGCTGTGCTTAGAAACTGCCTCTGGAGCTTGCAGAGCAGCTGGTGTCACTTTCAGCTGACATTTGTGCAACTGAAATGCTTATAGCACAGGCAGGAGCAGGAAACACAAATTATAGACAAAGGATTGATGGATGCAGGACCAGGAAATAGTCGTGCGGTCCAGTTCCCCCGCTTGCAGATTTCTGTCATTTTATCTTCTTGAATTTGTGTTGGTTATTAATCCCAGGGTTGAAATGCTGCTGGAGACGAGAGTAAATTTAAACATCTTCAACTAATCCACTCCACAAAGAGAATCTATTATAGATTGTGCTGAAGGTTTCCACCTTTCAACAGGTGAACATCTGAGATCCTGACATCGTCCTTACTCTCTGAGGGTGTCTCCACAGTCACATCCTTGACACAGAGATGTTACTTGTGAAAGAAAATGAGAGGTGTATCTTTAACAGCAATAAAAAGAAGGATGTCTACAGGAGGAGCTAGCTAATTACAGTAATTTCAAAACTAATTGCAAGGTGCCTTGTCTTTTAGTTTTGACTAGGAATTACGAACACCTACTCAGTGAGGCTTCACACACCTGGATTTTATGTCAGTTTAATACCTTCAGGAGAGTCTGGGCAAAAACAGGTATGTAGCCTGCTGCCAGCTAAACTGATGAAAAATGGAGACTTTTGCATGCCCACCTCCTGTAACTGTCCTCCAGTGAGGAAAGTCTTCTTCCTAGCCTCTCAGAAAACTGAAGAAATAAGTGGCCAGTAGGATGTAGACTGGACTCAATAAATTTGCATATGTTTGCATAGCAAAGGACAGTATTGCATGGATGTACTGGCTCTCCCCAGTGCTAGCTCAGGCCCCTCTGCACTGTTCCTCATCACTGTGTAGACTCCCCCACCACCAAAATCAACCATGACTGGATATCCCAAAAGGGTAAAGTCTGAGCTAAGCCATGGCCAACCTTCAGGGCTGCTTGCCCTCTCATAGGTTGAGCAGTGCTGAAGGACACCCTCCAGAAGGTCACAGGGCTGCTGTGGGGCCCCTGCTTTCAGGACCTATTCAGTCCCTGTTCCTGAGAGCAGTAGAGCCCTCCCATGACAAATCCCATATTCCCCCTTGCTGGGCCACCCCCCGGTTGAGACAGAATATGAGGGAACAGCACAGATCTGGAAAAGTCCTGCAGGTCTCTTGACCTGTTGGCTGTAGAAATTGCTGCTGGCTTCTGCTGCAGAACTGCCTCTTCCTCGTTACCCTTTCACACAGCACTACATACACAGAGCTTTCACTGGGGACACAAGGATAACTGGAGACCAAATAAGACTTCCCAAGGCTAAGAAGACAAAGTCAGGCTTGTGTTAGTGCTGTGGAAAGACAGGCAGGAGGTCCTGTTCCACCCCATCCCCATCAACCCAACACAGGTTTTTCTGTTCCTTGATAATATATTTTCATTGCAGGAATAGCTGGATAGCGTGGCACACATTTTTGTTCACTCTACCCCTGCCTGGATTGGCAGGAGATGTTGCTAGGCAGTCATTGTGAGTGTTTGTATACACTCAGCACCAGGTTACCATGAAAATTTGGGAAAACCCCATCCCGGAGGTGACACTCTCACCACCATGTGGTGACTCCCTGAGCAGTTTTCAACGGGTGCAGGGAAATGGTCACCCTTCACAATCACTGATCTGTTTGTTTATTTATTTATTTATTTTTAACAGTGCCAAGATTTTTGTTGCTCTTATAGCTTACCATACAGAGGAAAGCTGATGTGATGTCTGCAGGGATAGTGGCAGCCCTGCTTGGAGTAAAAGAGGGAAGGAGCTGTGCCATCAAGTGCTGCAACATTGTCACAATGGATGCATTTACAGCATCACCCCAGGACAGGGAGTGTGCCTGGGATAACCTTATTCCCACCGTTGGTGACAAAATTAGGAGAGGATGCAAATATATCACTTCTCTTGGATGTTTTCAAGATGGGAGGAACTCCCCCAAACCCAAATCAGCCATTGTTTTGCAGGGGTATCTCCCCATATCATGAAAATTGTAATACTGGTGCCTTTAGAGATCAACTCAGTTTGGAACTGGAGATCTCAGGATGGGAAGGGATTCTTACACCAGAGGTTTCTGGACTCGTGGCAGAACAACTGAGTGTGAGAGTGGTTCAAGGGAAGTCTTAACCAGTGGGAGGCCAGAACAACAGGCCTGGTGCTGTATCCTGATCTTGCTTCAGTGGATTTACAGCTGGTTCCTTTCCTGGAATGAAAAGATTAGAATCGCTGGAGCTGTGTGTGTGTCTTCCAGCGAGGAGAACTAGGTATGCAGCAGCTGTAAAAATAAAGAGCCCTCGCAGGCCATCGTAGTAACAAGGTTTGGAAACTGTTGAAAGTGGGGTGGGGTGGGAAATCCTCATATTTCCTACTTTTTATTGTTGGTGTTGTTCTGAATTTCAGCTTGTTAGTTTGGAACCTGATTTGAAAGAAATGACAGATTTACATGATTTTTTTTGTTTGTTTGGGGAAGCCTTAGAAGAAGAAAAAGTCTCAACACTTCCTTGAAATCTCTAAAAAATTCTTATTGGTTCTTTCAAGTTTGCCCCGTCACTGCCTTTCCCAGGAGCACTGCTAATTTTGGAGCTCCTGTCTGCAAGAAATCACTGATGTAAAGCCTGATGAGAGGAATTTCAGAGCAACGTGACAATGTTAGACTGTGTGCTTAGTTATGGGTTTAGCTCATTGCATTTTCATGTCTTAGGACTTCAGCTGAAGATCTATCTACATGTGGGTGACCACATGTGACACCAGACTTGTGATTTCCACTTACTCATCAGTTACTGAAAGAAACAGAGTAGAAGGACAGACAAATAAGAAAAAATAGTCACTTAGCAGAGTCTAGGAAAATACTGTATTAGGGACTAGAAAAGTGAAATGTCATTTGCTTCTTCTGAGAAAACGTTGTGTAAATAGTATTGAACAGAATAGCAAATTGCCATTCTGCTGATCAAGACTTGCTGCTGCAAAATTTTCTCTTTGCTTTACTAACTTAAAGATCTCATGAAAGCTGAAGTTTAACACAATTCTAGGGTGAAACTAAAGTAGGAAAAATCTATTTTCCTCTTTCTTTGCTCTGAACTCACCTGGACTGTGGGACCTGTTCAGAGGAACTTTCATCTCATAGTGATGACAGCAGTGAAAGCAGTGGGAGTTACGAGACCCCTTTTCCTTTCCCCTTTACAGACTTGGGGCTGTAAAACTGGTAACCCAGCACTAACTCCTCCCCCCCAGATGTCCTTCCTGGCCCTGAACTGACTGAGATACTCTCTTCTGGCACTGTGGTTGGCAGGAGAAGGAGAGGTTCACAGCCCATAGCAAAGGAATCATTAGCTCAGGAGAATGGGATGATATTAAGCATTGCTAAGCAATGTAGGTCCACTTAGAATAACTAGAGAACTATGTTCCTATGTTTCTTTGCTAGTCGTGTAGGGGTGTCTGACTTGTCTGGTGTAGAAAGGCTTGATGTTGCTGCATGTGGGAGCCTGACTATACATGCTTAAATGTCAGCTTCTGAGTTTGATCATCTGTCTATATTGGAAACCAAAACCAGGCTGAAACAGAAGAGAAAATGTTGACTTCCCAGAGATGATTTTATTGTGGAATTATGCCCCTTGCCTATTAATAAATAAAATATGTTAATATCTTTACTCACTTAACTGAAATTATTAATTGCAAACTCAACTGCTCATTCCTTCTGACTCTTTTTGTGCTCCTTGAGCTTTGCTTTGTCTACTTCTTTGTTTAATTCCAGGCATGCCTCTTTGTTTGGATGGCTGTGGTCTGACGTCAAGAAAAGTGCTCTTCAGCTCTGAGCCCTGTGAGGCTCCATGTGGGCAGGAGGGCATCATGACATGTTACCCACTTGGTTTCTCTCATCTTTGTTCTCTTTGTTTTCTGGTCACAGAGGCTACTACCCTGGCCCAAACTAATGATCTAGAACTTGTTCTGAATCTCAAGCAATGGCAAGCACCATGTACTCCTGAAAAAAACAATCATGAGAAACTTCCAATAGACAATTAAGGAAAGCTGTCCTTGGAAAGCTTCTTCTTGACTTGCATTAGAAAGAGATCAGTTTATTCTCTAAAGCATGAGAGTTTCCATGCCCTCCCCAAAGTACATTTTAAAATTCCTTATTAATCCAGTTACAAGGTCATTATTGATCAACATACATTTTAATTATGTAAGGACAATGCTAGGATTTGAAGAATTATTTGTTGTGGAAAGATGTTTTTTCCCTTCATATCTTTCCACAGTCCCTCAAAGAATTTGTTGAGCAACCCTTGAGATTAGAGGCTGTTCTGGACGTGGTCCTAGAAAACAAGCCAAGTATGATAAATAAAATAAAACATCTGGAGGTCTAGCCATCAGAATATCATCAGATATCCACTGGTTCTGAGGGAATGTTATGTATGAAAGGTAATAATCTGAAGTATTGTGCTTTTCATAAAACATAACTCTCTGAAAGAATGTAGAAAGAGACAAAAAATAATGTTGATCAGAGCTGATTGTCTAGAAAATTTACTATGGAAAATCATGAGGTCTGTAATGAATAGTTGGATAGCTTTAACAAGTGCCTGTGCCAATAAAATCTAAACATATATTTAAAAAACAAAGATAACAGAAGTCAATCTTACTAAGCAGAGATGCAAGGAACAATGTGAAGGATAAACAGTGTTTAAAGGAGAAAAAAGGCAAATAAGGTTCTAATTAGTGGGAGGGACTGAACAGATTACACAAAGAAGATAAAAGCAAGGAAACCTAATTGGAAACACAGCACTGTAGTATCAAACAATCCAAAGTATGTTATCTAGCACAAATGGCTTTTCAGCTCTTTTCACAAGCAAGTGCTGAATAAAAACGTTGATGGTCTTGAGGTTAAGAGACAGGAAGCAAAAGAAGAAAAAGTATTAGTCACATTTAAGATGCCCATCGCCCAAATGGAGTAAGAGGCATATGAACCACAGTGAAGACTGCCATTTCAGTTTCAGCCCTCAAGAAAATACATGAGCACAGACTGATGTCAAATGTTCAAGTTCATCAAATTCCTGCTGTCTCTTCACGAGTTCCGATACTGGTAGAAGCAGAGATCTAAATTCAGTCTGAGCATTGCTACCATGTCATATCACAATGGTGGCCCACGTAGAAAGATTATTTCTCTGATTTTGGCCCTCCCACTGTACATATCAACTGTAGACCTTGTAGTTTGGAATCAGAAAACATTGGTGAGTCCTCTCACTCCCTATCCAGAAGATGGAGAGGTAGGTGCTTCTTACAGTGTTGAAATGGTTGCAGAAATACCATATGATCACCTTGTCATGGATTTTCTGAACAGATATCTAATCAAGGCCTTTGACATTATTTTGGGGGAGTCAACTTGAAATCCAAATTCTAAGAATGATGGAGAACTGAAAGGGCAGGAAATCACTCTCCTGAGTTTATGATGCCTATGCCTACATTATACTCTGTAGCTGGGGGCTGAACCTTTGGTTCTTAATGTGCAAATGTCATCACTGAAAAAAGAGCAATCCTCATCTCTTTATGGAATTGCCATCCTTCATGTCCTTGTTGCTTCACGTCCTTGTTGTCAGAATCAGAATTACATGCCCAAGAAGAGTGGCATTTTATTTTATTTTATTTTATTTTATTTTATTTTATTTATTTTATTTTATTTTATTTATTTTATTTTATTTTTTTTTTTCTCCAAACTCCACTTTGTATTTAAAGACAAGGCCAGAGAAGATCTAGGAAAACACTTTGTGGTGAATAACCTACTGGGTACCTTTCATTCATCACTTTCTCTTTTCAGGGATTATGATTTTCTTGAATGGATGCCCTCTTTCTCAGTACAGTTCTGGGAGTACTTATTATATGGGGTTCAACAATCCTGACAGAAGAGCTGCTTTGTTTGGGTGCCTGGGTCACGCAGCAGTGGTTTATATTTATCGGAGTGACATCCACACCTTTTGCAAGTGGCTTTCTGGAAGGAAGATCACTTTTGCAAATGGCTTTCTGCAGCATTTAATAGATGCAAGGAGAGGACTAGCAAATTCACCCCTTTGCAGAGAGCACAAGGGTGCCTCGCTACAATTGTGTAGATTTGGCTGTTCTTTTCCAAGCAGTAGACAGCCAGGCAATGCCAACTCATTTAGATTTTAAAATGCCAGCATATTTGTGGTCATAATCACTTCTTATTTTGTAGAGTTTTGCTCAGCATTACTTAGAACATGTTGGCCTCATGAGTTTTTGGCAGAAGATGGTAGTGCTGTGATCCTTTCTGTAAATAGCATCTGTCTATCTGTCTTCTCCTCTTGTAGTTTGAACCCTTAATCATGAAGCAAGTTCACTGCTTAGCCATGATAGTGAACACAATTCCTAATTGGTGACAAAGGGAAGCTGTCTGCAGGACCACACATTTGTAGAAATGATGATTAATGACATTTTTTAAATTTTTATTTATTTATTTTTGTTAAAATGTTATGATGTTTTAGGGTGAAATAAATGCAATCATTCCTGTCTGCTTGACAAATTGGTGCAAGAATGCCAGGAAATATGCTGAGGACAAAGGAAAAAAGTTGCCTTAAGTGAACCCTTAATGGATGAGGGAAAAGAACTTTGGATAAACAGGAGTGAAGAGAGAATATTCAGTGAGAATATTTTACATTTATAAATTTATATCTTTATATTTTATTTTATATTTATATTATATATATTTTTAAAGGGTATATATATTTCAGGGGGTTTAAGAGGGTATATTTCATTTCTGTAGAGCTGAGATACTGCTGAGGCCACTGTGAATAGCAGAAATGAGTCTCTGATAGGAACTATAGCACAACCCTTTGTTGGCCAGAGGTGGCCGTGTCTTTTTTTTGTTCATAATAAGGACACCACAAACCTTTGAACAAGTTTTGATCTCTGGAGCTTATTGGAATTTAAACTGGAACAAAACTGAAACTGAGCTTCTGGAATGGAGTATTTCAGATCTGCCAGTAGAGGTTTTTCTTCATTTACAAATAGGTTTTCACAGAGAGATCACTTGTCTCTCACGTCCTTGCAGGAAAAGTCTTTTCTTCTGAGTTATTCACAGTCCAGACATTTCTAAAGGGTCTTTAGGTTGCAGTCACATCCACACAGTCCTCGAGACTTTAGGAAAAATCTCCTTCTTCCTGTTCCCTTTGAGTTTTTAAGGGTCAGTGCATAACTAAAATTTGCCAGCACTGTTCACAGCACCTTCGGTTCTGTAAAGAGATCAAGCACCTCTGATTGACAATGTGCAAATAGTTTTACAGCCAGGGGGAAATAGAGGGGTGCTTGACTGCCTGCAGTACGAGCCTGATGGTGTAAGTGACCTGATCACTCAAGTGCTGACCAAGAAAGCAAACAGCCAACTGTAAAATATAGCTCTCTAAATAAGGACAGGAAAGATGGTTTCAGAAAATGAGTGCTGTCTCATGTTAACATGTGGTAAAGTTTTGAGGTTATTGCTGGTGGCCAAATATATATATATAAAACAGGTCTACCATATGTTCTCTTGATAAATTTTAAGCAGGGGACCATGCTGTGGTTGAGGTTTGAATCTCAGATATGGAGTGATAGAATACAGGAAAAAAAATTACACAGTAAAGGTCAGGAATGGAGGTGCAGACACAACTGGAAAGTTTTGAGGCTGAGCTAGGGTTATGAAGTTACAGGTGGGATCAGATGGTCACAGCAACAAGGCTCAGGTGCAGTGAGTGGAGTGACTCTTCCATCCACAGTTGTTCCTTGCAGCAAGGAAGATGGGTTTTGTCCCCTCAGGGTTCAGTCTAGCCAAGCTGAGCTTTGCTGTAGTGCTTGTGGGAGGTTGCTGCATTTGTCAGGCTCCTTGACAAATCATTACATGTGGGAGGCTCTGCCTGCTGTGGTGGTGGAAATGTGCTCTTCACCTTTCCTCCCCATTTCCAAGACAAAATTTCCCCTGAAAGCCATACTAGATCACAGGTTATAGGGGATTGTATGCTACTTTCTCCAACGTCTTGCTTAAAGCTGTGATGGGGAAAACTCACTGCTAATGAGGGGGGGTGAGATGAGCTTCCACCACAATCTCCATGGTTAACAAAGGGCAATGAACCATATTTAACATCACTCATGAAGGACAACCTTTCATGAATCAAACAGGATGGCGTTCTGGTTTTCTTCCCCAGCCCTGTGACAAATAACATGAATCTGACAGCATTCTGCTTCTGGCCAGCAGACCTTTTCAACCTCTGAAAAAGCCACTGGTTTCATGATGACCCAATGCTGTAAAGAACAGCCCTTGTTCTCTGATTTTAGGCATTCATTTGAATGGAGTATTATTCCCTATATAGACCAAATGAAATAAAAGGATCGACCTCTGTAAGCAGAATGATTTAAAGCTAAATCAGGCTCCAAGCTCAAAGAGTGAGCACTGGAGACAACACTGCTTAAGCCTGGCTGCTATAAAAAGTATTTTCAAGGTCCCCACTGGCACTGCATTATTTTTCTGGCTTGCACTCGTTTAGTACACCATCTTAAGTGTGCCTAGAATGATCATTTTTCACTTGGGAACTGGAGGGTGATAGAAAGGAAAGACTACGGCTCAGTTCAGTCAACATGAACAATCTAAAATTTGATATCTTGTCAAAATTTTACGTCAATTTTTTCTGGCATAGTTGATGCTAGATATGCATGTTTATAGGATAGATCATCTGATTTCACAAGAACATGTGAACCTTCAAATGGGGTGAATCTTTGTCAGATGTTTGCAAAGGATTATTCTGGTGATTAGAAATGAAATGGAATATAGATGATAAAAAGCAAGTTATATTCTTTATTTTAAAATATTCCCTCTGATTCGAGAGACCTGTTTTGCTTGGAAAGCCTATTTTAACACTAAAGAAACAATACATTACAATAACTACAATAAACAACAATAACTACATTAAACTCCAAAGTATTTAATTAGTCTTTGGACACTAGATTCTGATATAACCCAATTTTCCAATGAAAAACTTTGAAGTGTGTGATTTCCCTTTTCTTGGGCTTTTCTCAGGGAACAGATCAGAATGTAGAACTGTTTACTGGACTTAGTGTGATGTGTGCCCTTACTGACTGTTACTCAGTGATTTTTCTAACTTCCCTGACTCAACTTGACATCCTGACCTTCTTGTACCAGCGCTACAAAGCTGCCACATCTTCAGGATGACTTTGCAGATGACTCCTCTCAGGGTTTCTTTTAAGCTGGATTTTCAGCTGTTTCCCATCTGATCTAGCTTTATTGTTGTTATTATTCCTTTATCTTTCCCCCTTCTGATTTTGTTTAGATCCATAAAAATCAACAAATAACCCAGGATAAAGCATTCCTGGAAGGTTAGGGTGCGTGCAGCCACATTCGCCATTAAAAGTGTCTGCAGGGCACAGTTCCCAGTCAGTAGACGTGGGGGTGGGATTTCTCTCATCTTAATATCAGATGTCTGAAAATTATTTAAGTCTGTGCTAGTTATTCAGTTCTCCCTTTAAAGTGAAGGCAGCCTACAGACACCCATTCATTCCTTGGCCTCCAGGACCAATTTCATTAAATGCCTCTATAATCCTGTTAAAAGGAAAAAGAGTAAATCAATCAATCAATCAAACAAACAACAACAACAACAACAACAACAACAAACACAGGCAAATGGGGCCTCCTTTGCATCAGGAAAGGTAGGATTTGGAGTCTCAGATATTAGTGTCTCTGAATATATCAGGGATTTTGTAAGTCCATTTTTACCTCCAGCTGCTCTCTCCTCTTCTCACCAGAGACTCTGTTAACCCTAATCCATTGCAGCTGATTTACAAACCCTGCAAGTTAAATAAAGAGCAGCTACATTTTCAGCAAAGTAGAGGTTGTTACGGTTTCATTCAAAATGCAAAGCCAGGTGCTTTAAATGCACTTTGCAAGAGAGGGTTAAGTTACAATAACAAACTTGCTCACACTGGTGTTAACTCACATAGAAGAAGAAAAAAGAAAAATTATGCTCATCCAATTCTATACAGCTTGGCAAGAGATGGGAAAAGCAGTGCAGGGTTTCTAGGAAAGCACAAGGAAAGTCACTGCTTAGAAAGCTGATCTGGTGATTTTTTTTTTTCTTTTTTTTTCCTGGATTCGCACAAAACCACACAGGCCAGGAGGGATTTACTTCAGTGTCTGCCACAGTGCACAGTAATGAGTACTGGTCCAAAAAGAAGCTCTTTGCAGATGATCTTATATGTGCTGCACATTTCTGTGGCCCTGTTCAATTAGATGAGAAAGAAAGTCCTGAAGTGCAAAGAACACCAGACATGCTGTTCTAAAGTATCAGCCATGCAGAAAGCTAGATGGTTAAACGCATAAATTGTGACCTGAAAATAAGTGCCAAGCCCCTACACAACTCCTGTAAATGTAGTCTCATTACCTATACAGAATGCCTAGATAGTATTACTTCTAACTTATCTAATTTATCTACCTACCCACTTACCTATCTATCAGGCATATTTACTGCTAAAACAATATTCTCTTATTTAACATAATCACAGAATAGCTTGAGTTGGAAGGGACTCATAAGGATTGAGTCCAGCTCCTGGCATCACACAGGTCTACCCAAAGTTTTAGACTGTGTGGCTAAGTGCACAGTCCAAACGCTTCTTAAACTCCAACAGGCTTGGTGCAGTGACCACCTCACCATGTACCTTATATATAAAACATATACCTCTTTGCTGCTTTGAATAAGCTGGCTTTCTGATCTCTGCCACAGGAGTGCTCACTTCCCATCTTCACCAGATATATATTTGTGAGCAATTAGTTAATTCATTTAATTTAATCACTACATCCAACCACAGTTTCTCTGCTTAGAATCTTATGGTTTACATAACTGTCTAACACAGCTATATTAGCAGCAGCTGAGGGAAGCTCCTAAATCTGTCTGAAGGGGCTTGCAAGCATTTTCACAAAAAGGGAGGCACATCTCCTTTGTTTTGATATTTGGGAGAGAGAGAGATGATCCTGCTGTAGAAGTTTCACGGATTTAAATAGAGATGATTGTTTGGCCAAAACACCACTCCAGCAACCACGTTTTTCTGGGGACAGTGAGCAGAGGATTGCAAATGGTTTAGTAGATTGTCTTGCCATCAGCCAAATTGTGATGACTTGACCTGAAATTAATTGTAATGAGAAGTACTAATTTGGTTAAGTCATCTTCAGAGACATTTCATGGACCTCTCTGCTCTGGAGAAAGGGCACAAAGTTCCCTAAATATAGGTGTCTAGTGCCATTTGAGCCTCTTGGAAGGCTGAGACATCCACATAAGCCTCGTCGATAATAGAAACGTTAGTAGAATGCTTATGGTTCTCCACATGCTGGAGATCAGCTGAAATCCCCGAGAGCATCTCAAAGAGCATTGGATGCCTATGTTTAGGCAAGTGAATTAAGGTCGGTAATCATCATGGTCAACTTGGATGAAGGCGGAATGACTCCTGGAAAGATTGAAAGCCTCTGAATTGCTCCAGCATACACTTATGAGGGTAAGACCATGACCTCAATCTGACTGCCATCCCAGCTGGGAAGAGGAAGCAGTAATCACCGTATTTGCTTACTTGCATATTCCAAATAATGAAGGAAAACCACCTAAGACCAAATGAACTCAACCAAAATCTGCAAATCCAAGCATTGCATGAGCTTTTGTCTCAAACTTTGCTGTATCTGGAGGGTTTTTTTAATGCATCCCTCACACTGAAAGACCAGTAATTATGAAGAAATTCAGGTTTGTTTTAAAAAGAAAATAAAGTAATAATCCTCAGAAGTGCAGAAAGAAACCTTAAAAAGTCAAAATGGAAAATTTTCCAGTACTAGAAGGCAAATGAGCCTACATTTATTTTTGTAAAAGTCTGATGGATTTTAATTTGATAATATGCCTGGGATGGGAGGGAAAAGGCAGAGAGGGCTGACTCATGTTTTTTGAATGTTTGGGGTTAGCACCAGTGTGTTTGGCAAATTCTTATGTGTACTTAATATGTGTGAAGGAAATTATAATTGGTCCATAGATGATTTGTTAGCTAAAAATAGGGCTAAAGCTGTAAAAATATTTGTAACATAAAATTTCACCAACTCTTCATCATTCTTTAGTGCTTTTCTCAAAACACATTGCTAACTATGGGGTCTCTAAACACCTCTCCATGGTAATTTATTTGAAGGTTGATGGCAAAGCTGAAGATGCATTTCAGCACTTTGGGTGAGATCTGCAAATGCCGTTAAACGAGATGAGGACCTACCAAGCTAATGGAGCAACTCCTTCTCAATTAAAACATTGAACTGCCTCACTGATTTCAGTGCCTATATCCTTCCAGTGCCCCTTGGTTGCTCTGGTTCTGTATTCATAAGCGAAGGTGTAGTGGATCAGAGGTTTGGCCGTCTGAGCTGTCTGTCCTTGGTGGCTGAAAACGTCTCCAAAGCAGGTAACTGATCTCAGCTTTTGCTAACCACCATATTACTTTTCCAGCCCTAATTTTCCACGTTGTCTTCATATTTTGAATATCTTCATGCCATTGAGCTTCTCCTGGACAATTTTTGTTCTAAGACAACAGAAACCCGCTAGAAGGTGCATTTTACATTCTCTCTACGGGACTGTTCCCAGGTGAATTTAGCAAACTTTACATTAAAGAGAAATCCCAAACAAGCCCATGAGGTTGTCCCACTAATTACATGGCATGTCACCTTATTTTCTTAAGCGTATGCAGGGAAGGTCTCAGTCTGCACATGGAACAGATTGAAAGTCCAGTTGAAGTCGGTGGAAATAATCCTCTCTTGACCTTCGTGAGCTTTGGCTCCTCTCCAGACTCATGATATTCACACCTCCTTAATGTAACCTCCGGCACTTGAGTAATGCAAAGCTGGGTCGGGGAAAAACGTCAGGTAACTCAGTGCAAGCAGCCACCCCGGAGGAGACAAACTGGTCGGATTTTCCCAGCTCTGCCATAGTTGAGTGCAGAGTTTATGAAGTGCTCCTTCTCTGAGAGCATCCAAGCTGAGCAGCAGCGTTTGCTGTGCCTATGAGCAGAGACCACAGAACATGAGCTGCTACTGACACTTTGCCGGTGACCTCAGTGCTGCTCGCCTCTCTCTACTTTCTGCAAGCTCTGCCCCCTCCCAGTCACCCCCCTCCTCTACCTCTCCCCACCCCCATGACAGCACTGCAGCTGGCTCCAAAAATCTGTCAGCTTTGAGTTCCTACCCCCTGAAATTATAGGTGACGTTTTGCAAAATGGTGGAGGCCTGCTCAGTGTTATCTCCCTGTCAGTCCGCGTTTGCCCTTTTTTAATATGTGGATGAACTTGGACAAATCCCACAAATTCCTCTGCTTTCCTCTTTTTGCCTTCCCATCTCATCTTTCTTCTTCAGCCCAAGTCTAACAGCAAGAGTAAAAACTGTCCTTTCCTCAGGCTGTTACGCAGTCATTTAATCTTAAGCTTTGTTCACAGTATGAATCTAGAAATGACATGTGTACATATATGACATACATGTGCAAAAATGTGTATGTATTTTAAAATATTGCTCTTTCACATTAAGATTTTCATCTTGTGGAAGGAGCGGAGAGCCTGGGAGGAAATCCATTTGGCAATGGGAGTGAATTGCAAGCTTTCAGTTCATTTATTCTTATTTATTTATTTATTTATTATTTATTTCAATCTTTAGCCCATCTCTCATCATTCAGCTATGTACTTTCTCCTCAGTGAACAGGGTTCTGCTCTTGACAGGCACTAGCCAGCCCTCTGACAAGCCACCCCTCCTTTATTTGGGTAATTATTTGTCCCTTCCCTCCTCAACTGGAGGATGCCAGAGGATATGTAGCATGGTCTGGTTTGAACAGGCCTAGGCCACTAATGTCAAAGATGGGATGAACAGTTTGGAGGAGAGAAGTAAGGATGATATTTGAACCAGATACTCATTGTCCCATGGAGTGATTATCACAGCAGTGATAGCATTGGAAATGAGCATCTGACAGTGATGGACGATATGTCAGAGCCATTGCTTTCTTGAATTTGGATATCACAGTAAGAAGCAAAGTCTTCCTTAGACAGATCCAGGAAAAACTTTGTCACAACCTTTGGGCTACATACAAAAAGCTTATACAAAAGTATATAAACTTTTATATAGTATAGTTTATACTTATACAAAAGTATATAAACTTTTGGCTTATACTCTAGCATAGGTAGTGAATGTAAAGTGAAGGTAAAACTTTGAAATAGTAGTTCCCTCCATGAAAATTGGGTCTTATTAGTTACTAGTATTCAGTGCTAATTAAATAGACTTGAAGGTAATGTTTTAGACTGAGAATGTTTTAGACTGAGAATAAATGAATAGTTTATTAGATTAAAAATGTCACCTGGGGCTCTCTGACTTTGAAATCTTATATTTGGCCTATCCTATTTTTTCAAGAAGAAAGATTACCATTGGCTATGCTTTGTGTGTTACACCATCACAAAATATGATTTTTCCTTTTTCTTTAGGAAAGAAATATCACCCAGACATCAGCAGCAACAATTTCAAGCATGTCTCAGTGGAGGCAGGTCAATGGTCTATACTCTTTCCTCTATATAATGGGTAGGCAGAGATGGGTTTATTTTGCCATACTTCTGTGACTGGAGCTGAAAGGACAAGTTTAACTGGAGGCGATCAGCACTGTTGTTCATGTTTCCAATTGGAGGTACTTTGCCTCCCAGTATGAGAGTGAGATTCACCCAGACTTTGGATATCAGGGTTCTCCTGGATTGTTGGGCTGCTGGTGGAGTCTGGTTGGATTAAAAATAAATATTGCACTAGCTTTTTGGAGATGGTCTCTGGAGGGAGACCCTGATCTCTCCTGTTGCAGACCACTGCAAATCAAGGGCTAGGGGATTAATAGACAGTCCTAGGGGATTAATAGACAAGCTACTGTCAGCTGCACTACTGGAATGCTGGAGTGATGCCTTTCTCTGGAAAGAAAACACACAGCAAGCACCCTGTGTATTTTTTTCCTCTTTCCTTCCAACTTTGTCAGTGTGTGAATGCCGAATTTGTGCCAATTCAGGTCACTGCACAGAGCACAGCAGAAAAAACAAAACAAAAACCCTAGGGAACTCAGCACAGCAGAGCAGTCCAGGCTCCAGTAGCTGCTACAGCAGGTGGGCAGTGTTAACTAGGCTTGGCTGTCTTCAGCTGTTTTGAACATTTGCTGGTAGAAGGAGATGATCAGAGGTCATGTCTGTGTTACAAGGCAGCACTGTTTCCGGTTGGGGATATTAGGCATTAATTAAGAGCAGGTGTTGGTTGTCTAGACAACTATTTGGGATAGCCAGAAAGAAGGGGGCTTTCAGGTGATTATTGGCAAAAATAAATAAATAAATAAATTAATTAACCACTTAATAGCATTCACTTTATTTATTTATTTTTTAATTTACTATGTTTAACTATGGAATATCACTTTTTTATATATAGTGAGTTGATGAGTTATTTTATAAATACAGAGTATCATATTTAGAATATTCTGTGATTCTCCCTCATGAAATGCAGATCAGAGCAGTACCTTGTAGGATTTCACTCTGTTTGAACTTTCAGAGAGAAACATTACATCTCAGAATGATCTCATCTTCTCAAACACCTTGTAAGTCCTCACAACTTCTCAGTAGTGATGTGTGTCTTTGTACACGTGTAAAAGCATAGCTAGATCTGGGTAGACACACACAAATATGTATATGTGTACCTATACTCTTGCCCTGGAAGAGACTCCTTGGCCTGCTGTTTTGACCATTATACGGTAATTTCTGTGTTTCTGCATTTTACTTTGTTGAATCTTTTTGCCTATGTGGTACCTGAAGGTAGATTTATTTGGAACCTGATCCCTTTATGATTAGTAGGTAACTCAGTAAAAGTAAGAAAAGTATTAAAAGTATTAGAAGCAAAAGAAACAACCAAACAAAAAATCCTCAGAAAACAATCCTTGGAGGGATAAGAATATGTTCAACCAGTAGTCTTGGAGGTATGGTGAGGGGGTGGATGAAATGTCCTTCTGAACCTCTTTCCATTGCTATATGTTTATGGGATCCTGAATCAGCATCTACACGCCTTTTAAGTAGAAGTGCTGATTTCAAAGACATTTTCTCACTTCTGACCCATTGCTTCACCCACCTTTAAAGACAGGCTCATGGCTGATGCTGGAGTCACCATATTGCCTGTTATGGATGCTGTGGTATACTGCCTGTGGTTTTGTTGACACAGACTGAACTTCTCACCTGACTCAGATAACACAGGTAGAGGAACAAAGCATCACCTGCATTACACCAAGGAATGGCTCCTATTGCTCCATATCACTTTTGGATGTAGAAATAAGTTGCAAAACAGAATTTCTAATAGGTTATATTATGCTCTGGATTCATCTCATCTTAAATTAAATTCTCCCTTGGTGAATTTAATCTACAGGCTGTCTTCACATCCTCCTTAAATAAATTCTTAAGAGGTATGTGAATCCTTTGGTATGAAAGGTGGTTTATGAGTACAGTACTTGATTCTGATATTCTGCTGTCTTAACTTATGCAGGACTTCTATCCCATCAAAGGATCTCACCACTTTCCATATCAGGAGCAAGGGGGAAATGCAGGCCATAATGTTTTTCCTGCTCAGTGAGCCAGAGATTGTTGTCCTGTTGGCATGAATCTGAGTTCACTGGATGGAGGCCACCAGGAAATCCATTTGATGCTTATTGTGGAATTTATGAGGGGTTAGTAACTCATCTGGGTAGAAACAAAATCTTAGACTACGGTTGGGAGGCACTGGAATTTGCTCATTTGGATTTTTGGATTAGTATCTTCTAACCTTAGGTGTTTGAAAGACTGATGTCTCAGTCGAGCCTGGTCACTACAGGTTGCCTTTATATTGCCTAGCTGGAAGACACTTCCCATGGTGCAATAATGCACATTAAAGCTGCTACCAAAGACCAGAAGCTACAATAATAACATGGTTGTGAGAGCAGGAGAGAGCAACAATATTCTCGGACCCTCTACTAGGTTCAAGTTGGGCTCTTCATGAAAGAGGCTGAGGCTTCTAAATCAGATGCTTTCTCAGTGGGAATTGCCCTCAGTTTAGGCATCCTGGCAGAAAGTCTCAGAAGTTTTGGAGACCTCTGTAGAGTGGGAGAGCATTTTTGAGATGAGTCACTCAAAGCTTGCCCTGTGCTCTGTCACTGCAGCTGTTGGCCTCTGATAGGATACCAGGGAAAGCCAATATCTGACCTGGGCAAGTATGGCAGTTCTGTATTCAGATTCCTACTTGTTTTCTTCTGCTATATATTAATACCATATAAATATATTTCATTTTCTGAATGTTCAGACTTCTGAACTACACCTCAACTGCATGAAAGCTGATGGAGGATTTTAAAAAAAAATCTTAATTGAGACCAACTATTTTTACAGTTCTTTAGCAACAAATGTGAAATTTTGATTTGTAATTTAGGATTGTGCTCACTTTAGTCGTGTCCCCCCCCCCCCCGGTGTTTTTTAAGGACTTAAGAATGTGTTCAACATGCTGTACATTTTCAGATTGTGTGTTGAGAAAAGTCTTTAAGTCTTTGATCTCTTTTTTTTTTTTTTTTTTTCTTTATTCCCCTTCACCATTTCTCATCCCTTTTCTCATCTGCTACTTCTAATCTAGGCTTGTCTTGTATAAATAAATCCTAAATTGACGTCATTTGTCTGTGGTATGGAACACTGTTTATGTTGAATCAGTTTTGCTGTTTTGTTAGCATGGAAGGCAACCTGAATTGTCCAGGTGCAGAAGCCTGAAGCTTAGTGGCTTGAAACGAATACGTAGATTGATCCAGTCAAATTCTTACATTAATTAACTGTACTTCTTAACTGTTCTCCTTCTTCTCTCTCTCCCCTCCACCTCCCCTTGCCCCTAGCTCCTTTGTAAATGAAAACATAATCTTGATTCATATAGCATAGCTTTGTTTTTGGTCTGACACAGAACTGAAGTGGGTTTTGCTTGGCAAAGAAAGGTATTGCAAAGACTGCTGGAAACACTGTGTGATTGCTACGTGATTTTTTCCCTCTCTTTTGTTTTTTGCCTTTACTGATGAAATCAACATAGATCTGTAAATTAGGTGTGTCTAATTTGAACTACTGAGTGCTTTATTGGTGATAAATTTGCTGTAACTATTTCCTGAAGATATTTGTTTTCTTTTCCCCACTTATGCTGAGAGTTGTGCTATTATTCTTCTATAGAAAGACCATTTAAAAAATCTACTTCCAGCTGAAACAGCTCTAGTCTTTACTGAAATATATATTTGTTTAAGGGACTTCTATAGAAAAAGAAATAACAAAAATAACCTCTGAAAATACAGGTCTTCAATAATAACTTGATTGTTTGCACTCAATTAAAAGCTTTGCCACAAATTTCCTCTGTTTATTTGTGAAACGACGGAAAATATAAAAACACTCTTTTTGTCTTATTTCTTGATGCTGGCCTTTCTGCATAGCAGATTTAGCATACAACTGAGTGTCACTTAAGGGTCCATTTACAGTGCCAGAATAGTTATACATTTATATGTATACATAAGAATCAAGCCTTTAATCTCACAATGCCCTTATCTGTAAGGACCCTGATAATACTTGCTTTGTCTCTAAGCTCTTTGATGTAGCATGGTTCCAAACCCCTTTTCTTTTGGGAGGGCCTTGCTGAGTGAGGACCTTGTTCTTTGTTGGACCTACTACACATTTACTATTTACTCAGACACAGCATATGTCTAAACTATAACTGACATGGCAAAACCATTCACTTGCCTGCTAGGTAGGGCTAGAACAACTCCTATGCCGTTCAGTGTCCAAAAATGAATGGGTCCCTCTTAGAAACTGGCTATTCAATATTATACATTATTGATGTAGTTTGAGTTATTGCCCCTGGCTAATTTTTGGAAAGCTGTTCAAGCCATGATCTGACAGTATAACAAATAGCATCTTTTCTGATTTTCTGTGACACTCATATTTCACAACAGCAGTGTTTGCTTTCAACCCTTTTGCATCTGTCGACATAGTGAGAATTCCTGAAGCTGAAGCATATCCTAAAAAGAAAATTCCTCTGATAAAGTGGATCTTTTTGTGCGTAAGAATCAGAAGCAGAAACCACATTTAACTTTCTACAAAATTTACAGGATGAAGGATACCCAGTGGAGAAACAAAGGTCTGGTTCTTAAGGGTTGTCACTCTACCATCATTACAAAATAAGAGTAAAGATAATAAAGATGAAAACATTCTGCACTCATCTCATGTAAATTAGACTAAGGGGTGGGATTCATCTCTTCTCAGAGAGGACAGGACCTGATCTCTTGTGTGGTTCTAGGTGCCTTCCATTTTCAATGAGGTTGGTGGAAAGAGCTTGGTAAAGTGATAGGCCAGTAGCAAACGACCCTTCTATGTGAATTTTAGAAATCAATACAATTTGGTGAATTAAATTTTGCTATAATGGGCAATTCCCTGAGGTGCCTTTGTAATGACCAGTTACCTGCCCTCCTTAGGGTGGTCTGATACTATCAGCCTCAAAGGACCTTGGATGGTTTCTCAGCCAGGTTTTATTCTGCCTCTCCAAAACCCAGTCCTCTTTTAATCAAGAAATATGTGAGGGGTTGGTCCACCAGCTATCTTGCAGTCCTCCTCTGTGTCATTGTGCTTAATCTTAGGGTATATCTTAATCATAATTGCACAAATTCATACAAGGAAAGATAGTGTTTGTACATAAATTAGCATAGTGACTTGATCTTGAAATTAGTTCAGTAACACCATGCTGCTGAAATGCATGGGAATTAGTCACTCAAATATGGAAAAAATAACAAGATTAACATTTTCTTGTATTTTTTTTCCATTCTACCTAAATATCAGAATATGAAACAATAGTTAATATGTATCAAATAATGGAAAAGCAGCTAAATAGAAGTTATATTTTGGTTTCCTGTGCCTTTTGATGCAGAAATTAGGATGTCATTTTGGGGAATAAGGGAAGGAAAGAGATAAAATTTTCAATGAACTTTCACCAAGTCAAACTGTGTTTTTTTTTTTGGAGTAGTTGGGATCATGTGACACAGCTGGAAGTTATGGTGGTGAGGAAGATGCTAAACATCACTTTGTAATGCAGATGATAGAAATTTGGCCTGTGGACATGGCCAAAATCCCTGTAGCCTGATGCAAAACCCAAATGATGGTACGCAAAAACAGACTTGGAAACTATTTGGCCACAGACAAATTTACATCTCCCTGGGTTAACGACACAAGGGAGAACAGTCTCATCCTGTTGCCCCAGCTTTCTGACTACTTGTGATTTACCTTCCTCGCTGGGATGTTATCAAGCCAGCCCAAACTCCTCCCAGATTCCTGTCGACTGTGGTCCCTTTTCTTCTGGTGCTTAGCAGCTTTTCTGGAGAGTGTCTCGATGGGACAGTCTTTGTGCTGTAAGATGATCCAGCCGTCAGGCAGGAGGTTTGAGCATGCCTGAAGAATTTGGGAGAAGGGTTTCTAAACTTCTCCATGCATAAGCCATGTGAGCATATGGTCATAAATCCTATAAGCTTGGGCACTTAGTGGTGATACAATAGCACTTGATGGACTCCTCCGGATAATGCTGCTGTAATGTACGTTGGATGCAGCAGGGAGAGACTGGAGCCTCAGGGTCGGCTCTACGGGCTTTGCTGTCTTAGGCAATGTGGCAAATGTCCACCGTACACACAGACAGCTCCAGAATGCAGCAATACCTCTGGGCAAATGCTTATTGAACCCCCCGACAGAGACATAATGCTCTGCAATGCCTGCCTGGAGGAGTTTTCGGGAGAGGAGCCCTGATTTCCTCGCAGAGCAGCCGAGAGCTTCCCCCTTCCCTCCTCCCATCCTCTGGCTGAAGGCAAAGAGCATCTGTTTTGCCATCTTGTGCTTCAGGGAAGAGACATCAAGGTTATGGTTTTCAAGCCGGGTGCTGTGTATCCTCCATGAGCATCAGGGTCCCAGAATACCCACCCTTGTGCCAACAAGAAGATATTATTAAGGATTGTTCTGATTTGCTTCTATCTCATTACAAGCTGATCATGGCGATTCCTACTGGGGTTTTCTGAGTAGCACCACCCCCTTCTTTCCCTCTCATATGTCCTGGGGATGAAGGGGCTAATCCTTTACATTAACCAGCCCATTAACTATTGTGCCTGTAAAAACACCCAGCCTGTCACAATTACTTCTGGCTCTGTTCCCTTCTGCCCATCAACTTGATCGAAGATAATGTGTAACGGGATAGCACAGCGCTGCGTGCTGTTGACACTAGGAAGAAAGATCCCAGGGCTGAAGTGCCACTCAGGTTACAGATGAGCTGGAAAATCCACCCACTCATGAGGGTGGTGACAGCTTTGTATACAAACTCTTGCTGCCTGTGATACTGAGATTGCCGAGGCTGAAATTCTGCAAGTGCTTGATGGGCAGGACTTTGACGAGAGCCAACAGGGAGAGGGGCTGGGTGGATGTCGCTGGAGGTCAGCTGGGTCATCTCTTTTTTAAATCTTGATGCTGTAACATAAGTGGAATAAGTTATCGGCTTAAGATAAATCAAACAAGGATATCTGCTTACCATGCACCTCATCCTTTTTGTCAGTCAGAACAAAGGGCAGACAGAGAAGCTGAACGTACAGCTAGGTTGTGGACACAGGTTGCGAGCATCAGGATGCTGTTAGATGAATTTCTGCAAGCCGTGACTGAGATGCCTGGCAGTCTGCTTCAGGAGCTGGGGCATTGAAGCCAAACCACTGGCATCAGCCAAGTCATGCCCAGGAGCCCTACCCTGTCCTCTTGGTTCTGACTCCGGGGTTACATACACCATTGCGTCGTCTCATATTGGTACTTTTATAAATGCTTCAGTGCAGGACTTGAATATTGACATTTCTCTCTCTCCCTCCTCCTCCTCTTTACTTTGCCCCAGGAAGTGCCTTTTTCATGGGAAAAGGTTAAAATGTCAACTTCCAACCTGAGGTGCCTCAGCCCAAGACAGAACATTTCAATTTTATCAGCTGGCACAGAGAGGTCTGTTTCAAATCTGTTTTGACAGCATATTAAGCTGCATTTCTACCTCAGTATGGAATTGGTCTCCCCATTGGGCTGTTCCCTTTCTCTGGAAATGAAAGTGCTTTTCTCCACCTAAAAACCAAGTAAAACAGGTGAGTATGTGAATCACTGAGGCATGAACTTGACTCAGAGGAAAGAAAGAGGGATTAGGATTTTCAGAATATACCAACAAAGGAAGAGTTAAATTCTCACTTGATGTGAAAACTGGCATTGCAGCTAGCTTTACTGAACTGAAATGCAATGTTACATCTTCAGTATTAATAAAATATTTTGTTTTGAGTAAAAGCAAGCTTTTTAGAATTAATGTTCTGTGAAAAGTTCAAAATGTCCCCTATTTCAGCTTGGAATCAAACAACTTCAGTAAAGCCAGGACTTTCTTGAAGGACAGAAATACTGCAGTGCACTTAACTTTAACATTTATATGACAGCTGACAAAGCATGACTTTAATGTTGGCTGGGATTATCCATGAAATTGTAGCAGTAATATAAAATAAAGGCTTCTGAAGTACTCTGGGCTGAGGTTGCTTTCCTGGGAGGGATGAAATATGCTGGGATTAGGTGTAATTTTTGGAGTATAAACTCACAGAAAAAGATTATCCATATTTAGATGGCAGAAATCCACCCAAACCGCCTTTACATTTTTTTAATGCATGGCCATTCATAGATGGTACTGTGTAGCACAGCACCTCTTACTAATGCGGAGTGAATTGGGCAACAAAAAATCATTTGCCACCGGGTTTCTGGGAACTCTGCACCATCTCTGAAGGGTCATTCCATGATCTGTGTATTTCCATTCCTTTTTGGAGTCCCCCAAGCATTCGAGACCTCTTTCTTATTGCTGCTATCCTTTTGAACTCCAAGTATTCTGAGATTAAAGG
The DNA here is from genome assembly GCA_011075105.1 of Heteronetta atricapilla. Classification (NCBI taxonomy): domain Eukaryota; kingdom Metazoa; phylum Chordata; class Aves; order Anseriformes; family Anatidae; genus Heteronetta; species Heteronetta atricapilla. The sequence continues at coordinate 2,522,075 of CM021732.1, read as the reverse complement.
AAGTGCTACAAACGCAGTCATAATGCCAGCACAGAAGATGTTAATGGTTTCACTATGAATGAACAGTCATAATAATAATAATTCTTGGACTGAAACAGGTTGAAAGGTAGGGTTCAGGAGGCCAGAGTGAGTTTATAGTGTCAGGAATGCTGCTTGGCCTCAGAGAGGTTATTCTGCCATAAATAGCTCTCCCCATCTCTGGGGTCACATTAGGGGGAGTATAAAATTCAGAGCACATTTTGTATAGAACTGCTCAGCACTTATGTATTCTGGTCAATAATTCCTTACTCAACAAAGGCAGGTCCAAATGTCTGAGACTGTGGAGTCTAAATGAAATGCTGTGTTCTATGCCTAAACAAGATGAATAACCAACAGTCCTGGATTAGTGGTATCTTTTCTGCACAGCTATCTCTGTTCATAGTAGGAGGTATGTTCCAGTTGAAAACCTTTAGGAGCATTTGTGAACAAAGCAGCAAAAGAAGAGAGAAAACCTAATAACCTGATATAGATAAGCAACCCTGTCAACAAGAAGGAAAAATACAATTATATAACCTCATCTTAGTTTTAGCACTTTTGGAAGCCTGTAGGAAATGACACTGGGTTACCTTCTATCGAGCTAGCACACTCAGACTTAACTGAAAAACTATGGGGACTGTTGTGACTCCAAGATATGACAGATGGGATAGAATTTATTTTGAGATATAAGCTTCTCCAAATCTCAGAAATGGCTTTGTATATCCTAGTTAATATCTGTCTTATTTTTAGTGATGAATATACAAATAGAAGGGAATGTCAGTGAGTATATGACTACCTAAAACAAGATGTCTCTGTTTTGTTACTCCTAACTTTATGTCAAGAGCAGGAACCCTGTTTTCTTGCTCCTGCCCCATCACCCATGAACAGCTAATGGATCATGACACAATGCCAAACACTTCTCTTCAACATTTTGGCTGCCAACCAGCTGCTCAAGTAAAGTATAGTTGAAGACTCGAGCACAAACTTGTTGGTTTTGTTTTATGCTTAAAGAAGGGCTTGCCTAACAAGGAACTCATCTTATTTGCTTTTCTGTATTTGTATTTTTCCCCAGCTCTGTGTCTCCAATCTAATAAAACCCACTGACTTACCCTCCAGTCTTTGCTGATTGCCCTCTTGCTGTGAAGTTGTATTTCCCAAAATGGGCAGAAATGTTGCAATACACCATGATGAAGCATCTGGAAATTGAACAGCAACTATTGCAGGTGAGATGCACCTTGCTTCCCTCTATATTGGGTGTGGGGAGAATTAAGCTCCTAGAATGAACATCACAAAAAACAGAATTACAGGTGATAACTACTCTATTCAGAGGGAAACACTAAGAAGAGAGATGCAGGGAGTTTGATGCTGTTTCAGGACTATAATTAGGCATGGAAGTTTTGGGGGAGCTTTCTGAAAAGGATATTTATATTTTATTTTATATACCAAAAACTTTGACCGGAGATCACTACACAATGGATTATACAGCCAGAATCTGCTAAGTTGTCTGTTTTACAGGCCCCATAAATGTTGCAAACTTGATGCAAATTAGCAGGAGAAATAAGAAACATTCACTTTCAGACTAGAGCTTAACTTTTAGGATGCTTTTCAAGCTTCTCCAGTGATTAGTTCAAAGGTTTGACATTACTTGTAGGAACTTGTTGACCACTGTGTTATTCTTTGAAAATGGTATATTCCAAGTGTGTTGAATGCTACGTGTGGAGGTACTGCTGAAGAATTAAATGCCAACGTGTCTCTTTTCTTGCTATGAGGAGGAAAATAGGTATTGATTGCTCTGTTATTATTTACTTTAGCATTTATTGTTTGCAATTCTGGTGAGCTAAGGAACAATAGGCAGTGCAGGCATAGGTAATAAAACCAATTTAGCTCCAGAGATCTCAGTGTGCAAAAGGAGGAGAAGGATGAGTGTGTCTTTATGTGTGTGTGTGTGTGTGATGGGGGAATGGATTTGGAAAAAAGAAGTAACACTGAAAGCAGTAGCATTACATTACAAGCCCTTCAGACTGGAGACTGTAGAAACATGGAACCTTTTGCTTCTCAGCTGCTGGAATTTAACTTTATTGTTGTTCATTTCTATTCCTTTAATAAGGAATCCTGAGTTGAACTCCTTGCATACTTACTGCACTCTGCCTTTGGCTGGCTTACTCAGGCTTTCCTTTATAAACTCTGGAGTGAATCGTTTAATTTGCTGGACTGGAGTTAGAGAAACCCTGGAGCAGCTCATTCATTCACTGGCGAGGCTGCACTTCTGCTCTGCAGTGGCTGGGACAGCCTACGCTTGCTCCTTGACTCAGTAAGCTATCCGTTTCACTGGCTGGTTCGAGCCGCGTGCTCCCTGCATTCTTTTGGTCACAGGGGCGTAGGAAACGATCTTACCGCTCAACTTATATAATGAAATGTACTGGCAAAGCCAACTGTGATTTTGTCGTTAAACTTCGATGCCTCCTCTCTCAGTCCTCCCCTCCTCCCCTTTCCTGCCTCGAGTCTATGCTTGTAAAACTGGCAGTGAGTCTGCCACAGAAATCATTAATCCACCAAGGTAGGGAGGTCTGTATGCATACGTTGCTGACATGGGCTTTCATCGGTGTGTTTGTATGGCTTTGCTAGCTTGGGCTTTCCCCTTAAGGGCTTGGGAATGAGTGGTGGTGGACCCAGGCGAAGACTTGGCCCGCCAAAACACAGGGCTTTGTGGTTCCAGTAACCACTGGCTCCGAGTGAAGACAGAAAGCCAGGGGGGAGGAAGGAATTTCCACCGCAGCACTATGTTGGTTTTGTGATTCAATACAATCAGCGTGTGTTTTTTAACTAATTTATTTATTTATCTGTCTAGAAAGAAAATGGAGGTGGTTGTCCTACAAAGGAGAGAAGCTTTGCTCTGTAGAGCCGAGGACAAACTGTACTGAGGCTCCAACCTGCCCTGGCAGGAAACAGGCAATGGGGAGACCCATGGCATGACTGCTGTTGAGCTCAGGATTGCTCAAAAAATGCATCCCACTTGTATAGTAGAGCCAACAAAACCATGGGGTTAAGGAACAGGTAGGCTCCCTTTTCTCCAAAGCCAAGGTGCTGGTGATGGATCCATATAAAAAAGCTATGGAAAAACTGTTGCCTCACATTACTTTATCTTCCATAGTTACTGCACAGTAACTTGAGTTTTGGGGTGATTTAAACCATCTAGAACATCACATTATGGTGGCTTTACAGAGCAATCAGGATTATTTTCTACCAGTGCACTCACTCACGGCTGGAAGCTTTCTGGAGCTTTCTAACAGACTGTTTCTGTCTTGAAAACACTTTTTTTTTTTTTTTTTTTTTCCACAAATAAAACTTTTGGAAAAAAAAAAGTGGGTTTTAGCAGGTTGCAATTTGCAAACATATGTGTGAATCTGTGCTTATGCAAATGTAGCATTTTGTAGGATGGAAGTGTTCTGTCTTAATCTTGTCAGAACGGAGAACTACAGTTTTCACACTGTCATGACCTTTTATTTTGAAGATTGTTTTGTATGTTGTAATAGTCATTATAACATTTTAAATTATTATAATAGATTGTCTACTTCTTACACTTGAAAACTTTTGATTTTAATCCAAACTTTGTCCTCTCCCACCAAAAAAAAGTATTTTTCAAATTATTTTGATACAATTGGCAGTGATTTCCTTGTGAACATTATGTACTATTTTATAAATAGAAGTTCATATTTTCATGTAGATGTAGAAACATCTCAGATGCAGACAAGATATACGCCACTCTTCTGCTTATGGTGACCATCAAAGCTTTATTAACTGTTGGGTGGAAATTATACCGCATGACCTAAGAATGTGTACTTTTGCCATGTGCACGTAATAGAAGCCTTATGTAAGATGAGTGGACAGTGAGGTGGGTTGGGAACTGGCTGGATGGCAGAGCTCAGAACTCAGTAGCACAGGCTAGTTGGAGGCATGTAGCTAGTGGTGGGGAGGGGATCTTATCAATGTGTATCAATATCTGAAGGGAGGGTATCAAGAGGATGGGCTAGACTCTTTTCAGTGGAGCCCAGTGCCAGAGCAAGAGGCAATGGGCACGAAGTGGAACATAGTAAACTCCAGGTAAATGTAAGAAAATACTTTACTCTGAGGGTGACAGAGCACTGGAACAGGTTGCTCAGAGAGGCTGTGGAGAAGCAGAGGCTCCTCTGGAGATATCCACAACCCATCTGGATATGAACCTGTACAACCTGCTCTAGGTGACCCTGCTTGGCAGGGGGCTTGGACTAGGTCATCTCCAGAGGTACCTTCCAACCTCAACCATTCCATGGTTTGGTGTTTCTGTAAATACTGCTGATATTGAACCTATGAGGTCTTTCTCTCAGCAGCATAAAGTAGTAGTTTCAAGGCTAGCAACTAATCCATTATAAGGATAAAATATTCAGTAGGAAGTAAGATTTTACTTAATGCTACAACACTACCCAGAGAGGATCTACAAACTAAGGTCAGATGGTATGGAGAAGGATTAGAGCTACACATAGTTATGGAATATGGAAATCTTGGTCTCCTTAAGGGACCAGAAGCAATAGGATATTCTAAACATGTCTTGCTGCCTGGGTGGACTTCTTCTGCGCTGTATGAGAAAGACACATCTCCATTTTCATCATGAAGAACAAATGAATAAGGACTTGGTGTCAATGAGGGACTGCGAGAGTGAAGAAAATGAAAACTAACTTCCATGTGATCATGTCTGAATACAGTTTTGTGCCTTTTGGGATATTCCATGCTGTGGAAAAAAGAATCAGTGTCTGATGACTCTGGAGAGTTGCATTATCTATCTTATCGAGAAGAGATGTCTTAGGAAAGAGATAATTAACTAGCAAGTAAATAGACAATGAAAGAATAATGCAGAATAAGAGCAGAGGTGACTTTTCGGAGAGATGGAAAGATAAGAGAGGTAATAAATCAGGACATGAGAATAATGTTCTTGATAAGTCTCTATATGGAATGGAGTTAAAATAGTCATAAGCATTCCAGCTTCAGCAATTGCTGAAATGCAACTTTAGCTGGAATGCAAGCTTAGTTGAAATACTGAAACTTCCCAGAGCATGTTACAGTACTGATAAAGACTAAAGACGACAGGGAAGTTCAGGCTCAAGCCTGGCATGTGTTTGACACTGTCTCTCTGGCATGACTCAAGTCAGTAATAATAACCTGCTTGAAGCGAGGCTGAACCCAGCCTGCTTAGGGCTCTTGAGGAGAGTTTAAATATCCCATATGATCTCCTGAGAAGACACTGCAGAAACGCACCCTTTTTTCTTGGCCAGCAGATACAGGAAAACAGCTCTTAATAACATCTCTGATGAATGATGGTTACTCCTTTTATTGTCAATTTCTGCCTAAGACACAAATGCAGATTTTTTTGCAAGCAAATATAATCCCATCCAACGTGCTCTATTACTGCTCATGGTACATTACAACTCACGAGGAGAGACTTTGATGATGAAAGCTCCCATAAAGAGCTACATTATGGGCAGATTAGTAACTGGTATAAACTGAAATCTCCAGAGATGCTGATTCACTCAAGCTGAGGATATATCCATCTATTTTCTGCTTGGAAAATTAGACAAATGGCAATGTACATGAAGGCCCAACCTTGTCTGGAAGTGCCATCTGGTAAAGGTAGAGTAGCGCACATGGCAATAGCTGAGTGGGTGATCGCAACCACACAGTGACTACCAAAGGGAAAAAGGTGGCCTTCCCTTCTCAAGGTCCTTCTACTGAGTTCCTAACTACTCTCTTATGTGTCTCAAGAGGAAAATGACTGTGAAAGAAAACATTCATTTGCATGTCTGTTTGTTGATCCTTTTGGGTAAACAAGGATCTCCAAATTTTTCATCTGTAGCATTTCCATGTAATTTAAGAGCAGTAATTTCTGTTTGTTGAAATTGTGCCTTTTTTTTTTTCCTTTTTTTTTTTTTTTTCCCCTCCCTAGTATTTCTCTCCTGAAGCACTCACAAAAGCTCCAATCCTAGTTTCCCAAACTGCCTCAGCCATGATCCTAAACTGCAGCATGTTAAGCTTCCTGTTCATATCAGCACCTGACTGAGCCCAGGGAGCCAGAAAACTTTGCTCTGGCTGCAGACCTGAGCACGGGGCTGGTATGGGCTCAGCAGTGACACTATCCCCTCACCATCGTTGGTACAGGATTTGCCTTCTTTCCTTCTAGTAGCAATGTACAGGGTTGCACCATCCTGCTACGCCATAAACAACAACAAAATGAGCTTATAACTTTAAGCCTTCAAATGAAATAAGAAGCTAATTTGCCCCATCGCAGTGCTTGCCATCTGCAAGAATTAGTCCCAGGGGGAAATGAATAGAACCATTATTCCTACTGTGCTCTTGGCTGTTTAATTCCTACAGTGGTGAAACAGTAGACAGCAAGAGGAAAAACATAATACTTGTGTGACCGGCCTGCCATTGGCTAGGCGAGGTTGTGTGTATCTTGTTCATGAAACGAAGACTCGGGCAGACAGCTTAAGGGGTGACAGACTTCAATGTCCAAAATGCTTCTTAGGCACCAACTAATTAAAGCACTGTGTGGAACGGATAACAGAGCTAGGAGGCAAGTTAAAGGTTCATTTATTGATGTCTGAGGCTTGTGAATGACTCTGCTGCAAACCATGGAAAATACCGGCCTGTGACTGCAATTATATTTATGCTCCCTCAGAAAATCTCTTGCTCCCTTTCTATGTCTCCTGTGTTCTTCTTTTGTTGGAGATGATGTTAAAAGTGAAGCATGACGGCCCGTTAACCCTCACTGGTCTCTCCGAGAAGCATTGTTCTTGCCAGGAGAGGCTGGATTCTCCTCTGGTGGAAACTGGCCACATTCCCGTTTTATACTACGTGAGGATGTGGCCTCTAATTTTTCAGCTGAGTCGAGCCCAAGCCATGAAGTAAAAGGTTCATAAAGTAAGATTTTCCAGTCTTAAGTAAACGTTACTTTATCTGAGAGGAATGAACAAGAATGAGTGAAAGCACAAGGAGGAGAGCAATGTGTGAGACTCCTCTCCTGGGTGGCGATCCCAAGAAGAAAATGCTTGCTGTCCCTAAACACAACCAAACAAATGCTGCCTCTTGGAAAGGCAAAAGTTATGTCCAAGGAAACACTGAGGAGCTCATCCACAAGCAGAATTTTATATCCAAGCAAATAGAAATGCATTTATGCCTTGTGTTTGAGTCAAGGAGCGAGGCACAGGGAAATTTAGTCTGTGTGGTACAAATCTTCCAAGTATCATACCAGGAGTCTCAGCTCAGGGACTTTGCACTAAAACCAGTTGGTTTTCCTTGTCCTATTTATTTTGGTTCTATTTGGACTTTGGCAATGAAGAAAGGTGAGTCTACTCATGACAGGACCTTCCTAATCTACAGGCTGCTGTAAGTAGGAGAAATGGACTCAAATCTGAGGGCTGAGTAAAGTGATAAGCAGCTTTTTTTTTTTTTTTTTTTTTTTTTTTTTTTTTTTTTTTTATGTTGTGCAGCCTAGCACTGCTGCATGCAGGCACTGGTTCCTGCCAACTTTTGGCTGCTGACATGAATTTTGTTGTTTATGATTTTTCATTTTATTTATTTATTTATTTATTTTGAAGGCACCCTGTTGCTGTTCAAAGAAAATAACTTTTCTACCTACGCTGCTCACCTGTCTTACTGTGTCTTTCTCCCTTTTCTTTTCTATGTCTTTGCTGTTCCCATTTGGCTTTATACCTTACTCTGTGAGATAACTGGAATTATCCATCTCTCCTCACTTTCCATCACCCTAAATAAAAGCTTTTGAGCATCATGTTTTCATCAATATCTTTCCCTTCCCATGCAAAACCTGAACCTCTCTGCATCATGTCCCTAGTATTTGCTGTGGTTTTGTTCTTTTGCTCCTTTAGTCCAAAAAAGTACTGGAAGTAACAAATCATCTCAACTGCCTTGAGGATCTGAGCAAGAAGAGGAAACAGAGATTGTGTCCTTAAAAATAACAAAACACTTCACCCCAACATGTCTCATTTATTCACCTCCTTTTTTCCCAGTCTACCTACTTGCACTGTTTTTGGAAGCTTCCAAAGACAAAATTGTACTTTTTTTTTTTTTTTTTCCCCCCCAATGAGGCCTCATTTTACACAGCACCTCACTGTACTTCCATGCTACAAGTTGTAATACAAGCTGAAGGATTGTGAAAGATAGGAAAGAGTATGTCTGAATGAGCTGAATGAGGGCACTCCAGCCACCAAGCCCTCAAGGGCTTCCTGGTGGAGAAAACAGACAGGCTGAGCATCAATATGTCCTTTATCTACAGTGGACTGTAAATATTAGTTTAAGACCAAACACCTTATTTTCTGCAATAAAGAGGATCCCAGCATTTGCATGGAGAATGTGGAATAGTAGCACCAGAAAGGAAATTAGAAACTTCTGATGTGTTTTACTGAGACATAGCATATTTGGCACTTTCTTTTTATCCAGTGGTAAGAAATAGAGTCTGAATTGCAGTGGAAATGGATCTGCAGCATTATGGCTCCTCAGAAAAGGTCCAAATCACCTGCCAACCTCGATCTTTTCCTGCTCTAAAGCTCAACAGAAGAATTACCTTCAATGAAGAAAAAGCTTCTTGAGCATAGTAGACAAGTGAACAGGACTTGCTAGCTTAACAGCTGATCTTACATCACTTAGATCTTAGCAGCCAAGAGGCGAGGTGGTGGTGTTTTGCATGAATGATCTGGTAGGGGAGAACCACATTTAACATCTCCTCCAAGACCAGCAACAGCTTTAGAACCTGAAAAAGGAAGCCTTAGCCAAATCAGTTGCTTATCACATTGGAAGCTGGTAAGGGGCGTTTGAGGGGTGCTAGTGTATATTGGATGTCTGGAGAAGGAAAAAGTATTGTGTTACTGACTGAAGAAAAGTACTTTGCAGCCAATTTGCACAGTTATAGCTGGTTGCCATGGTGTTCCTGCAGGAGTGGGAGTAGATAGGAACTTGCTGTGGGATTTGCAAGTTCTGACGCCCTGAGGTCTCTTTCTCCATCCACCCCACACAGTCGTCCAGCTACTAATTGTGCAGGAGAAGCTTACCAGATCCACTAATGGTGAGCCAATAGTTTACTGGGAAGGGACCAAGACAAAGCATGCATTTTATAAAAGACAACACCAGCCCTATTGATTCTGTACTTGCAGCAGAAACCACATGGATGTGCATATGCACACGCAGTGGAAAAACGGAGGTTGGATTGCTCTGAGCTGCCATTACGTTAACAAGATGGCTACCCGCAAACCTGTGACCCAAAGTCTTATGTTCCTACTGGGAATATCACAGCACAGAACATTACGTCAGCCCCACACAGTTCTTTAAGAACAGCACTGCCTTTCCGCTCAGCGCTATATATTCCTCCCTTTCGTCTCTTGGAGAATTCCCAGAACCGCTAGTTCTAGGCACGAAAATCTGCCTCCAGATCCTAAAGCCAGCTAACACATCCCACAGAACACTTGCGTTCAGATGGGTGGACAACATCATAGGTCATGGAAGTCCAGCATAGCCTCCTCTGTGCCAACCCGGAATGGTGACGGCAGATAGCAACCTTCACAGCTCAAAACACAGTAATGGGAAGACATGGAGGTGGAGCTGAATGAAAGCTAGGCATTGATGTAACCTCCTGCAAGAATGAAAAGGTTCAGCTAAAATGGGAGAGATGGGACGTAGGCAGGCCTGTATTGCCTAGGTTATTTTAAAATAGACTGTTTGTGACATACAGAATAATAAGGTTGACAGTGTCAGATATAGGGAACCTTGTGCCAAAACTCTCAAGAGATGTGATCCATTCCTGTTGATGAATTCCTTACCCTGATCCATACGATGCACCCAGGTGGATGGTGTGGACCCATCCCACCTGTGTGTGTCTCAGGATGAGTCTTCTGGGCTGAATTGCTGCCAAGTCACAGCATGTTTTCCTGTCTTGGGTCTTTCTATGACAAACTACTGCCAAACACATGCTTGTGATAAAGTAATCAAAGCCAGTTTCAAAATATGTGATAAAACACTTTGCTGAATCTGAATCTTTTACTCAACATCCACATGCTGTTTGCAGTGGCCATTAGGTTTAGATGCAGACATTTTCAACCCATGTTTTTAACTAATGCTCCTGACAACACCCTAACTACCTCTCCTGAGGACTGAAGCAAGGGGACAATGAAAAGGCCAGTTCCACCCCTTAGGAGAAAACTTTGTTTCCCATGGCAAACTTCTGTATCCCATGCATGAAGAATGGTTTATACACAGACCACCTATTAAGACACCCATTAAGGTGCCTAAAATGAATGAGGATGCCCCAGATGGTATTTCATTACATGGCAATGATGAATAACTCACACCACCCACTCTCAAGTCTGCTAGATGCCGCCCCTGGATCTATGGAATGAAGAAGTCATCACAAAAGAATCAGGCTCTACAAGTAGGTGATCAAAAGATAACCCCATCTTCTCTCCATTCACTGGGAAAGGATCCAGTCTCTGGTACCATTGACTTCTAGATAGCTTGGGTTATCATCACACTTCTCATTATCGGATTAGGAGCATGTATCTATGAAGGGCACTGCAGCGATATGACAGTATTGCCTTTGGGGGAAACTTCTCTGCCACCTCTGAGTTTCTCTCTCAGACTGATGAGGGTGGTGAAGTTTGTGAGCCAGCACAGATAGAAAATCAGCCATTAGACACCCCATTATTAGGGCCCCTCTCATTATTTTAATTTTGGTTTTGTAGTGAGACAAGCTGGCAGCCTTGTGCTGTGCTTGGCACTGCAGAATAGTTTAATAATCACCTAATAAAACTTTTCATCTGGCTTCCCACATCCCCTTTGCGCCCCAGACCCCTGCCCTTCCCTGCATTCTCTATCAAGAATGCATGGTCTTGCATAATGCACAGCACTGTTATAACAGCCTTCCTCTCATTTGCTACTGCTGCAAGAATTCAGGTATTTCAAGGCATTATCATAACTTCACTCTTGTTAATCCAACTGCAGCCAAAGCTGCAACTGGCAATTGTAATTTGCCTTCCTGAGTTTCTCTGTACTGATTCCATGGGGTTCCTGCCTGTGTCCAAGAGTAAAGGAGAATATGGCCCTTGATTTTGTGTTTGGTCTACAATACTGTGGAGTAGTCCTATATGAGTGATACTTGTACTGAGATGGCTTGAGCTGACTTCATAAACTTGACTTTGCTTGGTGGTGATGTTCCAAATGAAACCCTGGACTTCACAGTCTACGTTCTTCTAAGGAAGGCATGAAAACAAGATACCAGGCATCAGATGTTAAAGAGTGCTTAGCTAAATAAATTACCCTCCTGCAAAAGGATTTTGGATCTTGTTTGTAAAACATTTTCCCACACTCCCACAATTTTCATCTCTCAATGTTCTGATTGAAATTAGTGTGTATTCTGGCCTTGAACAAAATCACAAATTTGTAGTCTGGAATACAGAACAACTGCTGCATGGACTGAACCAAGTCAAAGTGCCTGCAACTATGTCTTCTATCAACTGCATATTACCTTCTCTTTATTACTCTCTTAATTGAAGATAAGATAAAGCCCAAGGATAAGTCCAGCTAAGGAAATAGGCTAGCTGAAGATTTTTTTTTCCCTCTTTTTTTTTTTTTTTCCTTTTTTTTCCTTTTTTTTTTTTAATATAAAACAATACAAAATTGAACTATAGACATGTTATAACTTACGCTCCTTAAAATAACTGCAACTGAACAGCAGGAGAGAAGACTGCTTGTTTGTCTTGTATCAGATGCTACCCTTTGGGCCAAATAGAGGAAATAGAAATTCTAACCTTTCTGACAGCAGTTGTGCCCCCCCTATGAAAAAGGCATTTATGAAGGGCAAGGCGAGGGTGAGATACAGATAGAGACAGTATGGAGACTGCAGGAAAGAGCAGAGACCTGGCTGAGAACAGCTGTGAGCACAAGGGTGAAGCTTTCCATCTTGACAAACACAAATTCCTGAGGGTGCCAAAGGGGACAGCGTAGACATGTTTGCCATTCAGGCTTCCTCTGAGAGTTGCTGGACTGAAAGCAAGCCCATGTGTAGGAACTCATCAGGCAAGTGGAGCCAGAAAGGGCAGGTGGAGAGAGTTGTTTACAACTCTTTTTATTTCTAATCTCACCCAGTCTGAGTTTTACTCACTTAAAACTAAAACTAGTAGTTAATTCTTTTTCATGTTCTGAGAAAAACTTGCTTGTGGGATGGACAGTCCTTTTGGTGACGTTGGAGAGAGATAATGGCATGGGCTGAGGAGTGAACAAGGCTGATTCCTTTGTGCACTGTGCTGGTTTAAAGCATTAATCAGCCCCAAACCTGATGCCACCTCTGAAGATATGCTAAAACTGGCTTCAGGGCTCCTAACAGCGAACAAAAAATACTACAGCTGACTGACCCCCAAAAGTGATCTGGCATAAACTTACTGAATTCATTCAAACACTTTTCCACATTTTACTCTTCATAAAGTGGATGTAGTTACCGAATTATACAGATCATGTCCCTTTTCCACTGAGAGCTAAGGAGAGATGAGGGTTATAAGAACAGGTAGCTTTCAACAGCATAGACATATATTTATGTGACTTGAAGCCCACTGAATACAGTTTAAGTCCTGAAATGCCTGTGTGGATGTTTCCACAAATGCCCATTTTAAGCTCTGCTGTGGAATTTGATAGCATTACTCATATGCTGAAAGCATGCAAGGGTTTTGCTGGCCAGGAACACTCTTGATGCTGTATCTGCTCACCAGCAGAGGGAAGACAGAGAGCCAGATACTGGGTGTAGCATTTAATTTGTCAAGGACATTGTAGAATGGTGGCAGGTAAATTAGAAATAAATTTGGCCAGGCCTGTTGTGCAGAATGCTTCCAGTGTTGTCCAAAGTGTACTGAGTCCTTAATGGATGGGCAGTCAGAAGGCCACGAATTTGACCCATTTTTCAGAGGAAGACCTCTGGCTTTTCCCAGCACTGCAGTAACCTTTGAAAAAGAAGTTCATTGCCAATTGAGGGAATAGCACCATTTTTGATGGACAGAGGGGGTTTCACTAAGAGGAATCCTATCCAACCTCTGCCCTGGGCTGACCCTGCTTGGTTTGTGAAATTGGAGAGGATCCCAGACCTAGGTGGCCTAGCATGTGTTCAAGTGCACTTGAGGAATGCCAGCAGGCAGATAAGCTGGGTAAATGTCTAATAAGGCAAAGTTTCCTGCTCTGTTATTGTTTAAAACATATCTATAGGATCCCTTTTTTTAAAAAAAGTCATTTTGATTTGTTTCCCATGTGCTTTTTTAAAAGTCAGTGTTTGGCATCTGATACCTTGTGCAATGTATAATCCCCATGGTCCAAAGAGCTTTAGAGCGCCAGGAAATCCAGAATCTTGGCATGAATCTGGGGCCAGCTCCCATAACACACGGCTGCATGACTTTTCTCTGTTTGTGGTATCTTTGTGACACTATGGTACGTGGTGTACTCAGAAATCAGCTGTGGGGTTTGCCTCAGAGACCCTGTGAGAGAAGCCCCCCACCCCTCCCATCTAGGGCGACTTGAAGGAGCTCCAGACAAAGAGGGCTTGTTCTTTCAAAAGAAATAAATGATGACTGGAAAGAATAAAGCCCTGAACGTTGCCCCCCAGAGGGAAGGGGAAGAGAGGTGGTGGCCAAAGGAGTGATTGATTGGCCACAACCCCTTGACACCTAAATGCATTATCTACAGTGGTATGTGCGTGCATTGATGCACTGTGCCGAAAGACAGGCAGTCCTGGAGGGTCAGCCCCATGCAAATTGTGGATCCAGGGATAAATTGCATTTATTATGCAACTTCACTTACATGAGCTCACTAATTCATTTTTCTAGACTGACGGGCCCTCTTACATCTCAGCCTCTGAACAGCACGGCAGCTAGGGAAATATTTAAGTTACTGCTCTTCCCTCTAAGCCTTCCCAGATAAAGCTCTCTCCACCTTTTCCTCCCCAGAGTGACCCGAAGCTCAGGACATAATCCAGAGTCTTTGCTCAAACGATATCCATGTGTAAGTAACAGCTGCGCCACACAGGTAGCATTGAGCAGCATTACTTTTGGTTTAGGTTTAGGGAGTACATCCCTTTTGGGGAGAGGATAAAATATTTCAATTATATGAACAAATGCTATCTCCTCTTCTAAAGCTGTAATAAATTTAGCTGCCAATGCTCTACGAGCTGGTAGGACTAGACAATGGAAACTTGGCTTTGGGCAGGTGGAAAAACTTCTGAATCCCACAAGTTGAGGATCTGATCACCAGGAGTTTCTACTGAATATTATCTGTGAGGCAACCCACCTCAGAATTACACAGTCCCTGTGAATACTGCTGTGAGTCTGGACAGGCATTCCTTGTTGGACCTAGAATGTCTTTAAATACTAAAGGGCAGCATACTGGATCTCATTTGCACACACATAATGACATTTCATAAAAGAAACACAAAAATGTCACTAGCTTCCATCTGTGTTTGAGATATCTTTTCTTCTTACTCTAAAAATGTTATAACTTCTATATGTATCTTTTTATTATTATTTTATTATTATTATTATTATTATTTTCTCCTTCTTTCTCCCCTTCTTACAGAGCTCGAATTCCAGTATGGAGGGACTTTAGTTTCCCACTGTAGTAACAGCAATACAAACAAATCCAATTTTTTCTCCTTTCTCTAGAAAACCCTCCTGTAACCGTGACATATGAAGAACACCTAAAGAAGCAATGTGACTAATAAAAAGTTACTGGCACACACTCTGAACTCTCAGTTTAATGTTTCTGAGTAATAAGATCTTAATATATTCTCAGATACATTTTTTCCCCACTTTATGTATGTCTCTAACCAGAATTAGAGACAATTCTCATAGAACACACTAGGCTGGCATTAAGTAGAGGCTGAGAATCGAAGCTGCCAATACTGACAAGAAACCGCTAAGTGATAAGAAAAATCAGCGTGAACTGGTCTTCTCTAGCCAGTTAAAAGTGGCAACTTGGACAGAAATATGAGTATAAAATCTTTACTAATCTGGGAGACTTAAGAAGATATTGTAGGAGAATGATGAAAAACAGTTTTGCTTAAGCTAGAAAATGGTCAAAAGCCAATATCTCCACAAATGTCCATCTCAATATGTGGATATCATTTAAAATGAAACACATCCTCAATTTCTTTTGGGACTTGGATCCTAAATGTGGGATTCATCTCATCTGACTTTACTATTCATCTTAGCTGGTCAACTGAGGTTCATTTGATAGTCTATGGGATGGAAGACATCTGTAAAGGGTGTTTCCTCCTTCCTGGAGGTGCTGTTTTCTTTCCAAGAATTATGAAGAAAGCCAAGACTGACTAGCTAAAATTTAAATGATTACATGGTTAACATCCAAAGTTTCTAGACTTCCAGTAGAAAAATTTGGGCAGTAGTGTTTTTCTACTTAAACAATGAAGATAAACTAGTGAATATAAAAATGAGCATCTGGCATGGGGTTGCAAATAATCAAGACATTCTAGCAAACATGTTATTGTTTGTACTAACAGTATTCAGGTTTCTAGGACATATTGTTGATGAAGTATTGGTGATTAATATTAATATATGTTCCATCTTAGCTGAAGTAGCAAAAATAGTGAGTAAAGTCATGTCTCAGTTCAGCTGCTCACACACGGGTATATCTTATCTGCTAAGATGCTCTGAAGTATATTTGACATGGCAAAGATTTACTGGGAGTCCTGCAGCTTCTGGAATAACAATTAGAGGTTGGTCAGGATAATGGGTAGTAGTCAAAATGCAATTAAATGTGGCACCAAAATCTTATTCCTGCAGTGAGATGTTCAAGGTACAGCTAGGCATATTCCCAGCCTTTTTTTTTTTTTTTTTTTTTTTTTTTTTTCCCTGTAATATTCCCAGGGACATCCTGTGTCATGTAATAAGATCCCAAGAGGCCTCATGCAGGAGAAGCTCCTTGAGCATACCAAACAAAGGAATCAGGAAACACATTTAATTAAGCAGGTGAATTCAAAGTGAGAAAGTTTTAAGTTGAGGGGACCACCTTATCTGTTATTCATTTTCTTGTGTCACATTTGCTTTGAAATAGGACAAAATGAAGCAGTAGAGTGAGGAGTAATCAACAAAATTACCAAAGGGAGGGAAGTCTCTTATGAATGAGCATCTTATGCTTTAGCAACAAGTCAAAATAACTTATTTTCTATGAACACCACCTGCTCCAAACTCCTACCTGCTTTAATTCTGTAAGGCTGCTGTAAAAAAAATGGCTCCTTAGCAAGTCCCTGGCTCCCTGTTGCAGGTCTTTCCCCTGATTTTTCACATTTCATTTTAATTAGAAGTGCACCTGTGGTCAGAGACCACCCAATTGCAGCAGCTCCATTTTGCAAGGCTTAGAGTGAGCCCTCAGAGAGGACTTAGAGTGCACCCTTAAGAACCAAATGTAATTTTAAGCCCTCCAGATGTGTCTGCTGCACAGCTAAGGTACGACTTGTGTATGGCAACCAATTCAGAGTACACCTGATTTGTGCTGTCAGGGAACTTTCTTTAGGAAATGGGGAAGTCTTGTTCCTCCTATAGAGCTGCTATGAACTGCTTTAGCTTGCTGATAGATGTTCAGAAACACTGAGCCCAAGCCCTCAGCTCTGAAATCCAAAGAACCACAATGAATCCACCAAAGCCCATTTTTCCCTTCCTCAAGAACAGACATTATGTTTTGCTGAACTCGATATCCCATTGAAAACCAAACTTTATACTGTGTTGAAACTATTCTTGTCCTGCTGCGTGTCTGTACCCCCATGGAGGACTTGATTACAGGTTCCTCACTCCTAGGCAGCATCTGTTCCAGCCCCAACCTCCATGCTTTTCCTGTTCTCAAATGTCTGAATACTCTCACTAGTAGCACTTGCAGTGAGTCTCCATTAGCACAGGGGTGGGATGCTAACATTTTTAGCGTCAAGTGTTCAGCAGTTCCAGTGTCAGATTCCAGTCTCCTGCTCCATGTCCATTGTTTGCAGGATATGGCTTTGTTACAGACTGTGAAGGGAAGTGCAGAAGCAAAATACCTTGAGAAAAGCCATCCCAACAATGCTTCCTGCATCCTGTGAAGGAGAGACCTATCTTCCTAGGTTCTTCAATTGATGGCAGTAATCACCATGGAAGATTCTTAGACCAATTCCAGATAACTATATTTTCATGATATTCCAAGCTTTTGCAGATCTGTGAGTTTTGTTTGGACGATTAAACTCTATGGAGACCGAAACATGAATAACAGCCCCGGCTTTCCCATGGTGGCCCACTGCTGCTAAGAGTATGAGATCTGTGACATTTCCCAAACAGGATATGCCCTAATTCCAACAGTTGCAGCAACTATTTCAGGCAGTCCCAAGCTAAAGATATTCCTTACTTTCCTTGCTCAGGTATGACCAGCTACATCATCTAATTGCAGCCAGTATCTGTAGAATCATCTAACTATATGATATCCTGTAGCTTTCAACAAAGAAACACAAAGACCATGTGGAATCCAGGAGATGAAAATTGTACCTTAAGGCAAAAGAACCAGAACCTGTCCTTTTAATTCCAGTTCAACTCAATTCACATTAACTCAGTTTCTGCGCACAAGTACAGAAATGTACAAGATATGTCCCATGACACCAACACATCCAGGCTACATTAATCTTCCTTTTCCCATGCAGCCGACCTGGGGCTTCTTTGCCCTAGGACTGGACATTCTGAAGCTGCTGCTCTGGTGGGAAGTCTTGGCTAAATGGTCAAATTTTCCTTTTCCCCTCCAGATGAAATTTCAGGGCAGCAGAAAAAGCCATCTTCATGGAAAGTGGAGCTGTCATTGTCTCACAAAATTGTCTTGGTTATCAGGAATCAATAGGTAGAACATATGAGATGGAGGGGTATCTCTTGCCCTACTATAAAACTGCTATGTGGAATGAAGGTTATGCCTTCTAATGTACCTTTGTCTCCGGTGGTTTGCAAGCGAGTTTGCAGGATACGTGTCTGACTACCTGTGTCTTTGGGCCATGAGGAAGGAAAATTACCTTCTTTAAAATGAACCAGAATGGCCAGCAATGCAAATCCCTTGCTATCTAAAGTATGGCAGCACAGTGTCTAAGTGGTCTGCAACGCAGAATGCTACACTCCTGTAGCCGCAGCTTTAACTTTGACAGCAGAAAAAATCAGTCCATCTTGACCCAATCAGTTCAGGAACGAACTGAAACATTTTTGCAATATAGCTCTACCTCTGTGCTATGATTCATATGACTACGAATCTCCCTATGCATGCTAGGACGAGGCAGCTCTGTCAGCAATGTCAGAATTAGTAGCAGTTGCAGGAAGAAGGGATAAATGTGCATTAGCTCAACCACAAGTCATTGGTAACATTCCTCCAGAGGAACACAGGAACCAGTCCATGACATCCAGCGCTCTGCTATCACAGGCAATATGATACCCATAATCAGTTTATTAAGCTGCATCTTAGAAATGTACTCACATAGTGGGGATAATTCCTTCCATTCCAGGAATCACTGGGTAAAGTTTCTAGACTGAGTTGAGAAAGGTCAGGTTAGATGATCATAGGGTGTCTGCTGGCTTCGATGTCTCAAAACCTCCGCAGGGATTTAGAAGGAGCCAACACATTTTCACTTGTAAGTTAGGATTTAAATACAGATTTGTTAATGTGATCCCCTTTCTTTCTCTCTCTTTCTTCTGCATATCAGTTAATTAACATCGGTACAGAAATATTTCTCTTCTTTCTCTTCCTTCTCATTGCTGCGCCTCCTGTTCCTTCTTCCACTGTATTTCAGAGCTTTAACAACAGCATAGTAAAACAAAAAACCCAGCTACAATAGGGAAAGCAATACAATTTCATTGCTTCGTTGCCTGTCACCCCCCCCCCCAAAAAAAAAAAAAAATACACCCTACCAAGCAACAGAAGATTAAATATTTCATTATGAAGCAAAGAGCAGAAAATTGCAGTCTTGAAGTGTAATGCTTACTAGTACTTTCCTGCACAGTCTGTACCACATCATAATCCTACACAGCCAGCACTCCCCCAGGGGAGACATGGAAACCATGGCAAGTGTGGGCTGGGTTAGGAAGTGATGCTCCTTTTTTCCCATTATCCAAGAGTGATATTGCAATGGTGCCTTGAAGGTGCTTAGCTTTGTAGATAGAGATACCATTTCCCCTCTTTACTGGAAATTGCATCTGGATATGGAAAATCATAGACAAATATAAAAAAACTTTCTGTAAGCTTTAATTAATGAAGAACTGGAGAGTTTACAGGTACCTTCACAAACAGCCACTGAGGACTGGGAGAGGGCAAAACTGCATAAAATTCATTTATGCTGTGTAGTAGCAGTGTGCTCACAGTCAGAGGATGTCTGGGGACATAAATATGGGATGCTGGTAAATGTTTGCACTTCTCATTAATAAGGTGAATGCTAAGCTGTCTCTACTGAAAACCAGATGCCTTTAAAGGAGTGTTTTTTTTTTTTTTTTTTTTTTTTTTTTTTTTTTCTGAAATGAGCTAAATTTCTATCTCATGTTCATATTAGGAAGAACTTAATAGCTTCAGTTTGATGCCAGTGACAGTATTGAGCAACCTGGCAAAAGCCCATGGAAAAAAGCCAAAGCTTCAAAAATAACAATAACAATAATAATGCAATCTTCCAATTAGATTGTTGTGCCACTGATTGACAGTAAGGTATTGGCCATGGGGTGCTGTGAATTTGTGAGTCTCTGGTTGGTCTTGTCTGATTTATTCAGCAGATTAGCCACAATCACTCTATGACTGAACACCAAGTTCTTTGCTTGCCCTCAAGTTAAATTATTATTGAGGTCAACAGAGGTATAGTGATCCAGGCCAAGTGAAAATCTGGCACAGCAGTACCTAGTACTACAGCTACATTTTCCATTCTTTCTTTCTTTTTTTTTTTTTTCCATTTTTTATTTTTATTTTTTAATCAAGAGTGCAAGTTTCAAAAAAGAAGAAACAGTTACTTTCCATGAAAAAAATAATGATTCAGCATCTTACAGACAGACAGACAGATAATATGTTGGAACTTTTCTCTGTCTTAAATCAATACATTTTTGTTCAGTATGACACAAACATGATGAGCTGACACTGTTGAACTGTTTACAATGGAAGCCAAGGGGAGACAAATCCTTGTTGCAGATGTTCAGGTGAATTCTCTAAACATTACGTTATAGATTCAGGCTCCTTTTTCCTGCTGTAGATAAACCTTTCCTACTTTTCCCTGCACAGCTACACCCTGAACTGAAAGGACACATAAATAATTTCTTCACCTTCCTTTTATCCAAGTCTGGTGCTTGGACTGCAGTTTTTAATCTTCCATGTTGGTGTGGGAGGTGAACACAGCTCTTTTCCTTTTCCTGTGGCAGATCCAAAGACTACACTTTTAGCATATCAGGATCATGTCCTCTGGTCAGTCTCCTGAAGGCAGCAAGCTCTTCCACTAAATTTCACAGCTATCAGGAAAAGTGTGATCACATCTCTCAAACCAAGTCCACAAAGAGGTTTGTCCAGAGGAACAGATACCCTCCAGATATCAGATGAGCCATGGTGGGACTTCTGGTCAGCCAGGAAGATGCTTGGTGAAGAAGGAAACAGCTGAACAATAAATTTTAGTATGGTCACTTTTGATGTGGGTATCTGAGAGTTGACCCACTGAAGAGGAAATTCTTCATTGGAGAGAGAATCATGTAAATATTATGCAGGACCATGTACTGCTTTTGTATATGGGGTGTAATTAATTTCTTGTATTTTGTTTCCTTCCTGCTCTATTTCAACGAAAGATATGAAGATGGATTTTTTTTTTTTCTTTTTTAATCTGTTTTGCTGTGAATGGAGAAACAGAAGATGACAAACACCTTATGTTTGTGTTTACTCCTCCTTTTTAACACTTTTCAGTCTCATTTACCCACACTGGAGTTGTGCATAAGTGGAGAGAATCACAAAATCACAAAAAAATATTAGGGATTGGAAAAGATGTTGAAAGATCATCTAGTCCAATTCCCCAAAGAATAATGCAGCCTGGGATGGACAGTCATACAAACTTTGAAATCCGCAATTTTTGTACTGACTTTTACATTGACTGAGGTTGATTAGTTTAGATTCAGATGTCTAGATTCTAGATGTATAAAAATAGGGCAGATGAATGCCAGCCTATGTCTGATATGTGTGTGGGGATCAGCAAGGTTATGAAATGTACCATCTGTTTTTTGTCTTCCTCCTTGGTGGCAGCTTGAAGGGAGGATTCTTATTCCAGTCGTCAAGTTTAAAATTTTAAAGCAAATAGGTGTTGCTATTGGAAGAAGGAAGGTGTTTGAGGGATCACGGGAAAAAATATTTTAATAAAAATGTTATAACCTTATTAGTATTATTATTAAAAATGTTCTGCAAGTAGTTATCAAGGTATTTAGCTTCCTGAATTTTGGATCTATTGAGATTTTACCACCTTTTTTTTTTTTTTTTTTTTTTTTTTAAAGTGAAATTAATCACTGTATTTATTTTAAAGTAATGAAGGGGAGAAATATCTGAAAATTTAGAAAAGAAGAAACAATAATCTGTATTAAGACCTGGGGAATGAAAACAATGGGGAAATGTCAGTACTGCTTCAAGAATCCTTTTTAAAACCTCCCTAGAACACAAACAAGATTTTATTTTTTTATTTTTTTAAAGCTTAACTAAATCACCTTCTGATTTTAAACTTCTCAAAACCTTCACCACTGCAGGTTTTCTGGGTGATCTGGAAACAGGACAATTCTGCAGGAGGGGCTGTTTTTATAGTATGTTTGGACTTGGGAAATAGAAGTCTCCAAATAATCTGAGCTCATGTGGATTTCTCATGTGGATTTCTGACCCACCTTTCAGTACAACTAAGCCAAATTCTCATCTGGTCTATATCAATGTCACAGGGGTACCTCCAACTTATACCCACAGAGGACCTGAATCAAAATATTCACACTCTAAAATGCAGATTAATCATCCAGAGGTGCATTAGTTGGCTACTGGTATTTCCCAAGAAGTTCAGTACATTTAAAAGTTGAACAAGAAGATATATTTCCTCAAGTTCCAAGTCCTCTTTCTTTCTATTATCTCAGTGTGTCACCCAAGTGACCCTCTGATGGTAATACACATAAATACATCAGAGAAGCGCCCAGTTCATGATTAAATACCCTGATAATTCTGAGGCCCTCCAACATATAGTATTTCACTCTATTGCAAACACTGATGCAGTCAACCAGTAGCCACAATCAATTACTCAGAGCGGCTGCAGTCATGTTCCTTCTCCAAAGTTTCTTGATTAGGTGCCAGCTGCTTTAAAGGACTATCACTTTCCAAAGCAAGAAAAAAGAACACTCCCACAGCAATATCCTCTAAAACAGATATGAGCACACTGCTTGCATGACGAGCTATGAAATAGCCTCATACTGAGCTCTCGTGTCCAGGCCTGCTAACAAACAGTTAACCTTCTAACCCGTTCCCCATCCCACCGAAGGACAGAGAGAACAAACTTGGATAAAGCAACCAAGTGACTGGGAGCCACAACCAGTTCCAAGAACACTCTGGGACCAGAAAGCCCTGGCTGGGTAGGATTTCAAGGTCTTGTCCACAAGGATCCACAATTAAAATTTCTTGTGCTAAAGTTTCATGGTGAAATAAAAACCCTGAGATTCCAATGCTTCTCCCCCCCCCCCCCCCCACTCCCCCAAACACTGCTCACAATACAGCACGATGGAAGGAACAGAAAACCTCTAGCATTTTGGCAATCATCACTGCCCTATTTTACATATTTCAATACCATCTTTTGGTAGAGCTGTAAATCTTTCCTTGTATTTTTTTTTTCTCTTGTTCTGTCTTCAGCTAGCTTGGAGACATAATTGCAGTGGTCATGTTACTTGCATGAGTAGGAAATGGTGCTTCAAGGGAAGGGAACTAAAGGCCTTTCTCTTCACTTCTCTCCTCAGCCTTAGGGGTGTATTGATATACACAGCAACATGATAATGTAACATAGTTTGTTTCCTTCTCTGCACCCTAGTTTCTCATTATATACATATATATATATATACATATATATATTTCATTGTGGCCTTCAGCTGTTATGGGGTGTTATCTGACAGGTGAGAATTGGTGATTCTGCGTGCTATGAATTCAAACATCGCTCCCATCTGGATATCCTATGCTGCTTCCAAAGATCCTTATCTGTTCAACACCCCAAATAGAGTAGGCAGAAGGAGCAACTTGGTCTCATCATCCCGAGTTCATGCCTTGGGTAAGAATGAGGTGGTTTCTGGTGGAAGGGTTGAGGCCTGTTGGACTGTGGCCATCTTGCTAGTGGACAGAAAGGACATGGTGCTTATGCTTTCTTCAGCCCAAACATTATGGTTCCAGAAGCATGAGGAACACTCAGGGAGCAACACCAGACTGGAGATGGCAATAACTCACTACTTTGGGGATGAGCAAACCAAATTTTAGGACATAAGTTCAAGCTGAAAATGGCTCATGTCTGGTGTTCCAGAAAGACATTTGAGGGTGCAGGTCAGTTTGCCAGGCAGCATAATCTCAGAATTTTTCCTTCACTTCTAATTGTATTTGCACTGTTGATGTCACTTCTTTGAAGCTCCATAAGTGTTCTCTGCAGTGAAACCCTGTGCAAGTAGCTTTGAAAAATCAATGTTTCCAAAGATTTGTGGCTATTAATATTCAGGATCCATGGATAGACACTACCCTTTCTCCCTCCCTCCAAACAAACAAACAAAAAAACAACCAAAGAAAGAAAGAAACAAACAAATAAAATCAAACTTTTAGGAATATATATATATATTTTTTCCTTGGTTATGAAATGAACTCACTTGAATCTCCTCTGAAAACATGATGGGATTTAATGCTGATTTTGGCTTTGATTTGTACTCATATATGACAGCTCGACAGGAACTGTTGATGAATTTTCTTGTTTGATTTCATTTAAATGTCAAAAAACAGAAGTTTTTTTCCCCCAGAAATGTTCCAGTCTCTCTGAAGTTTTCAATGGGAAACTCTCCTGCAGTGTAGGATGAAGTGGCTGAAGAGAGAGAATGAGTCATGTCCCCTCCAATTTAGAGAGAGGGGTCAGGTTAATCCCCTGTGATGCTGAAGAATAAATTTAAAGTTCCTCATTAGCACAGCTTGGATTTGTGATCCCCAAAATTTTCTTCTACACCCTTACAGTAATGAGTTCTTCGGTACTGTAGTACAAATTCTCCCCAAATACTTCTCAACCTGTCGTGAAGATACTACGTGTTTTGAGGAAGGTACGAGCACGGTGTCCTTTTCAAAGCAGACAGTTTTACTCCCACATTAGCAGTCCGTGGGAAGCTCATTCCATAGCCTCATCCCTCTTTGGCAAGATCAGGAAGGTTTCTGGCCAGCTCACTTACTAAGTGGTGAATCCAAGGTGTTTGGATTTGCTGTTGGCCTTCATTTCACGCTGACGTTCTCTCCGCTACCCTTATTAGCTGTGTAATTAGGGAGGGTAAGAGTGCCTACAGCTGCAAGTGTCTTTTGAGATGTGATAATTATTTTAAAGAAAATCATGACAACCCATAGCTGGAAACTGTCTTTGATGGAAAGAAAATCGTTGTAGCCTGTTTCATTGAGCATATAAACATGTTCCTTGCTGATGCCCTTGAGGATTGTCCTAACTTTAACCTTATTTAGCCTTGAAACTTTCTTTTGACTTTGTTTCAGACAGAAGCCTGTGGTGCAACACAGGAGACCATGCCAATGTGTTTTGTTGAATGAAACACTGAATAAATGGGCTGAGGAGGAAACAAGAAGGTAGGAGAAATCACACATCATATTGTCTTGGGTCTTAGTTAAAATTTATTTTCTGTGACAAGCAGAGTTCCTCTACTGGGGAAATTAATGGGGTCATGCTTCTTCCAGAACAAAAGAAAATGATTTTTTCAGTGCAGCATTGCTGTAACTCCCCAGTCATACACATAGTTTGTTGGGCTTGAGAAACAGTCCCATTTGACCCTGTTTTCGTAAGAACTGAATAGGTATACTGGATTTCAGACACACAAATAGGTAATTGTCTCTGTCCCCTCCTTTTGAATCAAAAGGTCAATAACATGTGTGCTTAATAGAAGTTTAGAAAAGTTAGCAGTATAGCATACCTATAAGCTTGAGGAAATTAGGCAGCTCATCACAGGAGAGCAGCTTCCTATTAATATCTCTACTGAGAGAAAGGCTGCTCTTTGAGTTCGACCTTATATTAGAGACCAGATATCTCAAACGTGGTGGCAGAAGGACAGACAGAAAGATTCTGAAGTCCCACACAGAGCCAACAGCCTTTTAGACTCAACATCAACCAATCTGATACTGCACACCTGAAATTACGTGTGAGATTCATCTGGTTTCTGCATCTGAGCTTATCAATTCAGGCTCCCTCTAAAATCACTGTCACTAATGGAGTCTAATATAAAATGTGTCTCATCTTTAAGGAGAATCCTGCAATGAGTCAGAAGAATCATGCTTAAAACAAACAAACAAACAAAAAACATGTCTCTCCATTAGATATAAAGGGAATATGAGGGGAGCTGGAGGTATAAATTGTAAACATTCCATATGAGGTGAGATTCATTTCATCTTGTGCTAAAGACCATCCCTGGTGTCCCTTACATTTCAATGTTCACATCCTCCATCCAGGGTATCTATATGTAGATAGAGCTTCTAAAGCAAAGGGAAGAGGTGATGTTACCAGCCTTATTCTTGGTAGCAGATGACACTTCCATGCCAGTCATAGCAGAGCTTTACCTAATCTGTCTCTCTCTCACTTCAGCCACATCTGTCACAGCTGGTGTTTTCCATCCTGCTTCCCTCTGGGTGGGGTTTATTCCCAGAAGAGGATAATCAAGACTTTCCAGCCTCTTTTCCCAGCTGCATTTAGCCCTTTCAGTTTATAATGGCTCAAAACTCTTTCCAGGTCTTTATCAGGGCTTCCCCTTGTTTATAGCTACAGTCTGAGGTAGCAGGTCTTTCAAGTCCTAGCAAAGATTTTGCTCCCCAGGTTCATGCTGCCCTTCCCATAATCTCTCTATTAAATCCCAGCAATCACTCAGAGTGAATTTACAGACATGCCTTTGTATGACTCATGTCAAGTGCTGGGATGGCTCACCACCCATACGTGGGAAAACTGTGCATCCCCCTGTGTAACAGCAGTGTGCAGATGAAATAAGCACAGTGCCTTAAAGATTCACTTGCCTTAATTCTTATAACTCATCAGCAAACTGTTGATGAGCCTTCTGGATGGTCCTGTAAAATAAGGAGATTAAATGTCCTAAAGATATTAACTATTTTCAAAATCAAACATTCATAAGCAGACAGAGATTAGACTGTAATATTGTTGTGGAGGGTGCTTTTTGCAAGCATTTTTACGCATTTTACTCATTTCCTCATACACCCTGGACTGGGCGAGGGACTGTGGCAAGTATTGTAACAGTGTCTGTATGAAATAAAATGGCAGGGGGTATCTGCCTGCCTTCATTTCACATGAACTAAGCATTATAAGAAAAGATCTCTGCTCAGGATTTGAGCCTTGGCTGCTTTTCACTCCAGGCAGAGCTAACAGGGAATCCTACGCGCTGGGCTTAAGTGTCAGCCCAAGCTTGCTGAAGGACCTGAACTCAAGCACTGGACTCAGGTTTACAGAGAAACATTTATGTGTGGTCACTATTGTGTGGCGTAGGGCACTTTCTGGAGGCTGAGGAAAGCTAAGCTGCCATATAGGCATCGGCTGTATTCCCAGAAGGCCTGATTTCTTAATCGCCTTCTCCAGTTATGTGACTCTAGGACTCCTTTGCATTACCCATGGAGGCAACTACACCTGAGCCAGGTCTACCTGTGCTGCAAACTCCTCAAAGAGCAAGCTCAGTCCAAGACAGCAATCACACCTCCCTTCTAAGGTTACAGTCTTTGTATTGCTGGCAGGGAGAGCCTATTAGGAATGTAGCCAATTGTAGTATTACATGTGCTGTTTGTCGAAGTAGAATTTTCTTTGCTTTCTCTAGTTTCTCTAGGAAGTAGCCACAAATGTCCAGTGTAAGGTTACTGGGCCCACGTGAAATTTTATCAGATTTTAGCAGCTATTTCTGGAATTACATTTTTGGGGGGGTCTTTTTTGAACAGCAATGGCAGCAGCACAGGTATCAATTTTCATATCAGGGTTTGTTTTTTCCCCAGGGCTCCTTGTGGGAGTTTAAATTGTACCGAGATGCCAAAATTAGAAATGAAATATTGGGGAGTGGGCGTTCATGAATGGGGGTAGAGGCCCCATCTTTTCTCTTGGTGATATAACACAAACATTTTTTTTTCTAAAGTACAAACCTGAATAATGATTAGGGTCCTCTGGGAAAAACACTAGAATCTGCTGTAAAATTATACTGGAGTAAGAGATCAAGAAAAAAATAGAAATATTGGCAGTGCCTATATGTTCATTTAGATGCACCTATGAGTCATTTCACACTGGTGCTCTCTGCAGCAGGTTTGTCCAAGTGATGTGGAATTGCAATTGATAATCAGGTACATTCCTCTCCCATGACTTGTATGGTATTTTATTTTTTTTTTTTTTTTTCACCCTATAGGAGTTAATTTTACACTATCTATTGGAAAGCTCTGATAAATTACCAGCTTAGCTCTGAACTTGGTAAAACCAGTGAGTCCTGCTGACTCTTTCTTAGAAAAGAAGAAATGTCTGCAGACCTTGTATCAGAAGTTTTATTTCTATGGTCCGTTAGTCTGCAGGTCCCTTAGGCCTTCTCATGGCTGAGAGAACAAAACACTGTCTCTTCTGGCTGTACTATGGTACTGGCCCCAGAAGAACATACTTTTCTGAGAGGCATTGCTATGCTTAAAAATCCAGAAAAAGTCCGGAGTTTGCCCACAGAGTGTGTCTGCATTGCCTTCTCTTATTCAGACTTTTTCCCTATTAACTCACCTCTTCTGGGAGCAGCTGGGGTTTGATCTGTTTTCATTTCTGCTGAGATAGAGCACTTCTAGCTCTTTAGATGGCACTCATTCCACAGCTGAAATGTTGACAGAGCTTGAGACATGAAGTGGAACTCATCTCACCTAATTTTAGCCATAAAACACTTAGTCTCAGATAGACCAGCTATACACCTAGTCCTTAGCAAAACTAAGTTAAACTTAGCTAAAGTAATCTGTCTCATTAGAAATGTGACAAATCACCTTCTGGAAGTGTTTGTTTCCATTTACAGAGAGGGATTGTGGATGGTTTAGTTTAGGGCAGATGTCTACTTTTAGATGACTGGGATGTATGCCACTACAGGAGTAGTTCATTTTCTTGCATTGGACATAAGTTATTTTTAATATTCATCTTGGAAAAGAGGCTACGTTGTACATGCATTACTGCTCTTGTGTAACCCCTCAGGAAAACTTCTGAGATGAAGTTAATGCTTTTGGCCTAATTGATCTGCTTCTCACATTTTCATTAATATATATATATATATATATATATATATAATTGATTTCCAAGAGATTTTATGCTAGACAGGGCCAAAATGAAGTTCACAACACTGTAAATTCTGATAAACAGCTGTTTTGTTCAGACAAATGAGTTATCTTGTTTGCTTGGGACACACTCTCACACAGGTATGGCTTGAGTTCACCCATTTAACTGCTGGCACAAAGCTTAATTGTCCTGATGAAGAGCCTGTTAGATGAGACTTTCTGAAGAGCAGAAAGAGCAAGAGAAACACTTCCAGTGCAGTTAATGTGGGATTTGCTTCTGCAGAAGCCTTGTTCTCTTCATTGTGATGAGAGCAGAGCCTGAAAATATTAACACTCCTAATGGATAACCCTCAGTCGAAAGCAGGATGAAGGCAGCCTATTTGCCATGCACCAATCTGCACTTAGGGAAATGTGAGTGAGCATAGGGAAGAAAGAATACCATTTAACTTGGAGAAAAATCCGATTGTTCTGGAGCTGGGATGGACTCCAACAGTTTGAGTTGCCTTGGTTTGTTGATTGCTGGTTTCATTTTTTTCTCTCTTTTTTTTTTTTTTTTTTTTTTTCTTCTCTTTATTCCCCTCCTCAAAGTGAATCTCAGCAAATCTGACAATACCCCCTCCCAACACAGAAAGACATGATTTAAATGCCTGCCATTGCTGCTAGTACCAGTGCTGTAAAAAGAACTGGCTCCTGTTCAAGTCCTTTGCCTCTCCAAATGTTTAGGGATTTGGAGATCATACATACAATAATTGCATGTTTCTCAGAAAGAGAAAATAGCCAGCAGCTGTTCAGCGCTCTGATCAATTACGAGTTGAGGAAGAGGGATAAAAAGAGTGAGGTTATTGGTTAGAAATTTGCATACACTTAGGAAACAATGTTAAGAAGGGGCATTTGGGAGCCATGGGGAGGATACACACCCTGACAGTGCACCATTACAAGTCTTCAGTGGTGTCTTCAGTGTGGAAAAATAATTGTCCCTAAACCCATATGGACTGAAAAATTTTCTGAGGCTTTGGTAAGGTGAAGGAAGAAAATGAATCAATCCCAGTCTGTGAACATGAACATGAGAAGGAGCCTGGTAAAGAGTTGTCTTGGACATCTCCATGCCCCAATTAAGTGCTCCACTGACTTTGGCAGTAGCTTAGACACCCAGTCCATGTGTAGACATATAAATATAAGCACCTTGGTTTGCAGGACGGAGCTTGCCCTGAAGGTTTAATTCAGTTGCACACAGTCCCCATCCTCCCAAGTGTTGAGTGCAATCTGAGATGCCCAAGGCTACCAGGGAAAACCAGACAGAGCTGTCTAATATTGCAAAGTACTTGAAAATATTTGCTTCTTAATTGTCTTTGCAAGGGACTTGACTCCCCAATAGAGTGAAATCTGGATACCAGAATGTTTCTGAAACAGCAGTAGACTTCAATTTTTTGTACTAATTTTTGGAAACCAAAGTCTCCATTGCATTTAGTATAAAGAAAATATTCTTTCCATACTTAGTGTCATGCCTTGCATTTTACCAGAGGTGACTTGGGAGGGGAATGGGGTGATAGATCTCTTCACTTATTAACACTATCCAGCACCATATGCAGACTTTAGTTCACAAGACTTGAGCTATACAGTCCCCAGTCACCTACCTTGTGACTGAATGTGTTTTTTGGATGTTGCCTTAGTTTACAGGAGATTCAGGTAATACTTCTTCCTCAGCAGTCTATGTTTGGGACGTCAAAGAATGCTGAGCATCATCTTATATAATTGCTTGGAATTTTGGAAGTTTGGGATAAAGCTGAAAAATAAATGCTTGTCTGTGATTCAATGAACCCATAAACTATCTGTTTACAGACACTATGAGTCAACCTTGAATGTGCCCATAATTCTGTTGAGTTCTAGAGATTTTTCCTGTACACTGTTGAATCAAAATCAAGCATTTTCAAAGAAACTGAAACCATTTAAAAGGTTGTACGGTAATCTGTGATTAAATGGCCATAGGGGTTTACATCCAATTTCATGAATGGGAATAAATGGAAAGTATTGATTTAGAACGTGACTTAGGGCAAGAATGAAAATGTTTTCAAAATTGGTCATTTGTGGGGAAAAGTACTAGTAAAACCTGACAGTTGAAAATGTATCAGTTTGTGGTTACATAGACTGAAATCTTTGGAGCTGATGAATTTAACCACATCCAGTATCCAGTAATATGATTCTATAGTCACTGCAAAAA
Source organism: Heteronetta atricapilla (assembly GCA_011075105.1). Classification (NCBI taxonomy): domain Eukaryota; kingdom Metazoa; phylum Chordata; class Aves; order Anseriformes; family Anatidae; genus Heteronetta; species Heteronetta atricapilla. The sequence continues at coordinate 2,491,249 of CM021732.1, read as the reverse complement.
CCTGCATAAAGACAAAGTTTGTCCAATCTTTCTCGCAGCAACAGAAGCATTTAGTAAGTTCAGTTCAGCTGTGTCATCACCATGGTTACTTTTACTGTTTGTGTTATGACACATGAAATTTTACCTAAAATATCAGATCCTGTGCAATTATACATAATGAAGATTATTTATCTTCATTATGTCTAAAGTACTTTTGATAAGGAACACCCTAAAATGTAAAACAAAAGAATTCCAATGTTTGAGAAAAGAGGATTACATTGCCTTAAAAAGGATTTATGATTTTACCTATCTATATCCATTTAAAACTTAGATGTCTAGTCAACATTGTTCTCTGCATTACATATATTCATTGGAAAAGCTAAATATCTTCAGAAGTATTAATCTGGACCTAAGGCACATGGGATAAGGTTTCCTCTGGATGTCCCAGTTTTTCCACTGACTAGAGAATTGCAGATGATTAGCTTTGACTAGACTCTTAGATGAGTTGTATTAGGTGTAAATCCAGTTGAATGTCAATTACAATGTCCAAAGATGTAATTTCTTTACAGGCTCTTTAATGATGGCTTTCACCCGTAAGATGATACAGTAAATCTGCTGAAACAGATGTTTCATTTAGCTACGTGATAGTTCAAACGTATTTTTCTCTAGAGCCATTGAGAGATGTTGACCTCAGAGCAATAAAACTGTGTGTTCACAGCACAGTGGTTTTTCAGATTAGAACTGTAATTTAATTATTTAATTAAAGTTCTCTCTCTCTCTCTCTCTCTTTTTTTTTTTTTTTTTTTTTTTTTTTTTCCGGGAACACTGATAGAGTCCCCTTTGTTCTTCCAAGTCAAATCCAAAGGTCTTCAACTGGCTCTTTGGTGCCATTCAGATTAAACCTTCAATGTTTTAACCAGTCAGGTATCTTAAAACTCTCAGGGTGCTTCAGCCATATAAAGCTATTTATGTAATTATGTCCTAGTTAAATTGTGACAATGCAACATGGAAGCTGAAGATGAGAAAGTGTCTTTTCAGATTGCCTGGATGACATTTTCCCTCATGTTGTTGCACTTTCCCCTTTCCTGACTGACACAACACTGCCTTATGACACTTCTCTCCCCTGTCTCAAATCACTGGACCCCCAGAACAGACATCTTCAAGTTATCCGTGCCTCCTCCCACTACTTCTTGTCAGTAGCCCCAGCTACACTTGGTGCAATTATGCCAAGAAGCTGCTCTTCTTGGTTCTCCTATACCTCCTGCAGAACAATAATATAAATGCCAGCCTCTATTTTCTTTCCTCTGGTCCTTCATCCTTAAGCCTTATCTTCTAAAGTAAGCATGTAGTTCAGAGGGAGATTGTCACATTCCCTTATCCAATCCTTGATCTATGAACCTATTTCAGAGACTCACAGATGTCAACACCTGGATGTTCCAATGCATGAGCATCTCCACCTCCAGGTGACCTCCAGGATTAAAACAACCTGGAGACACCTAACTAGTCACTCCTACAGCAAGTAAAATGGCTGCTGGTTGAGCTATAATATTTGGTGAGACATTCCTGACAGTTTTTCCCTGCACAAGGGTTATTTCATCCTGAATATATTTCCCCTGTTGCTTTCCTCTTTCTGTTCTCATTACAAATTTCACTTTTGTGTTTTGGGCCTAAATGTGACTGTCATAGATGATTTGATTCAAAATATAATTTTTGTAGTACACAGAGACTGAAATTTTTCTTTCCTAGATTATGAATAATTTTGGCTGAAGGTTTGCTGGTAGAGTCAATCAAGTTGACAAAAAACACTATTTCCTTTTTGTGTTCTGAGATTACTTTGGTGGTGGGGGTGGGGGTGTGTGGGGGAAAGGAAAAGTTAGCAGACCTACTTTAAGTTCTTAATTGGATCCGAACATGTAAATAGAGTATTTGAGTAACTTTATTCAGAGACCTGCAATAACTATTTCATGTACTGCTTTTACAAAGGCCTGTTCATATAATCTACTTCTGACCATCTGAAAATTAGATGTCTATGCCAAGTTTGTTGTTTATACTCCCTCAATAGTCAATGCAGAGATAAGCAACTTCAGAACATGGGTTTTCCAGCTTCAAGTAGGTGTCTAATATAATGTCATGGTTTTGGCTTGCACAGCCAACAAAGCATCCTTTGAAAATGTGTGTTTCTTCCCAGTAATTGTCCAGGGAGCCCATGTGATTAGTTTAGATGACACATCTTTCTTCACATTGAAGAAAGTCCTATGAGGTTCATTGCATGCTCTGAAAGAAGAGTCTTTGGGCTCAATCACTTAACATAAAATGTTTTTCTTCCAGTGCCTTTGACTTATATATAAAAAAAGTATATATATATATATTTAAACCAATATTTGTCAATCATTATCTTCAATAAGAACTAGACTAGGTTCTTGGGACAAACCCTGCATGGTGGGACTAACAGCAATTTAGAAAGCAGGGCATTCTTGCGAATTGACACCCTTGTTTTGCTAAACTTTATGAACATTTCTTCTTTGGTGTTAAATGTAAGCATTATGTGATTGTTGTTTCCACATCTCTGTTTAAGTGTTAAACAAACAAACAACAACAAAAAAGCACAACCAAAGAAGAAACCTCCTCTGGCTGGTGGGATCCCAAATCTTCATTCTAGTCATTTTCCAGTTGTGTTGTCATTTTCCTGAAATATGTGAATACACCATTTCTGACAGTTAGGGGACATCTTGTATCCTTCTGGCTAGAATACATAGAGACCAAGCCAGATGGTATAGGTCAGGCTGAAATATATATATTTATATGTATATATATTTTCAGATTTAGATCCATTCCTTCTCTGCCTGATCCCCTTCTTACCTCACAAGAGGTTTTACATATGTTTGCCTGATTTTGATATTCAAAGCCATTTACTTATTTAAAGCTCCCCTGTAGCTTAATTTATTTTGAACACTGCTTCAGGATTTTTTCCTCCTTTCTTTGTGCTCTCCATAAGACACTTTCACCAGGTTCTTCTTTGTTCCCTGGTCTTACTATCCTTAATGAGAGAATTCCTCCACCAACACAGTGGTCCAACCAAAAGGACAAGAGAAGCTTTGTGAATGTAGGATGTTCCTAACGGCACTGATACGAACCTTTCAGTATCAGCGGAACTCCTATGAGTCATCTTTCTTGAACAGTTGTGTAGAGTTGGTCAGACCTTGGTGAGAATACACCATTGTTATGTGGTCTTTCAGAGACCAATATAAGCACTTTTATTTTTTATTTTATTTATTTATTTATTTATTTATTTATTTTTTTTTTCATCTGTGAAGGGGTCAGCTTCAGAAATATCTGTGAGGGATTATGAAATGAAAATGTGTTCCTCCTTATTAGCTCCCCTGCTTCCAATATATCCTCCATTGGTCGCATTGCAAAAGAAAGATAACGCGCTGCTTGTCTTGTGGAAAAACAATATATATAGATATGTATATTTATAAGAGAGCATTGATTGTGGTCCTCTCACCTTCTTTGGAAATGATGCCTCATTTCTTCTCTCCACAGGACTGCCTAGTCTGCAGGACATTTCAACTGAGTGACTTCCCATCTGTGAAGACTTCAGTACTGATGTATCCAGTCAATAGCAGGGAACTTGAGGGGAAAAATAAAGTAGCACAGACATGGACACTGGAAAAAGCAACACCTCCTGAATTACCACCACGACTTCCTGGAGAGGTAGCGGTTGGGTCTGTCAGTAGTCTGCCAACTACTGACTCAGCCTGTCCCCATTTTTATGTCCAAGACCTAGTAAGATCAAATGAAAATTGCTTGCATTGTGGTAGCATATAGAGTTTCATACAGGATCATCATCTCCTTTAAATCAGTGCACTCAGGATAATCATAACACACCCTGTTACTAGAGGTTGAGAGCCAAGGTGCGTTATGAGGTAGCAACAGGTTCAGAGCTGACATGGCATGGCTGCAATTACACAGAAGATCAGTAGCAGAGCTGGAATAAAGGTTGTTTGAAGCTCAGTTTCTCCCTTCATGTCTGGATCAGTAACTTCAGACTGACTGCCAGATCTCTCCAGAATAACATTCACCAAGGAAATAAGTCACTAAAGAATAAAAAGGACACTGCTGTCCACCCTGTGTGTGCTCAGCATCCCACTCCATAAAAAACAAGACCTCAGAGTTAGTTTTAGAAATGCTTATTAAATGTTCTGCCTTTAGTAGAAAGCTTTTGGCTTCCTGTACAGATCAGCATTTTTAGTGTAAACATCCAGAAGATGCGTGAAAATTAAATTTGCCCCTGGGAGCAACTATTCATTTGTATCATAAATGCTAAAGAACTGGGGCTGTAGACATCACCTTTTCATTTGACCCATATTAGTTGGCCAATGTTCAAATTCTCACTGAACCAGGATTCAAAGATCTGCATTCAGTTTTAAAGATGCTTTGTTTTACCCTGAGATAATCAGTGTTCATTGTTTCTGAACTTGAAATAAGAAAATATCATTGTTTCACTCTTTTTCTGTTTAGCCTCTGTAACAAAGTATGCTTTTTTAGATTTTTGTTTTGTTTTGTTTTGTAATGTGTGAAAGTACCATCAAGCTTAGGATCATAGTTGAGAACTCCCTGACACTGCTATAATACTGGTAATAAGGAGGCAATTTTTATTTTAAGAGAGTTCAATATGTTTTCATGTTCAGTCAGAAAAATCAGATGAAAGCTGAAAAGATGAATACCTGGACCTTTCTAGTTTGTGGTTTTGAGATAAACTTGGAACTGTAATAACATAAACCCAGAGATTTCTTGCCAGTGGAATTACAATCTGAAAAGAAAATGGATGCATGGAAATCATATTACTGCTGTCTTTCACATGCGTATTTTTGATACTCTTTTATTTAAGAGTTCTTAACTTTTGACCCTATGACAAATGTACCCATCATTTAATACTTAAGATGTTTAGGCCATTAGGTAAAAAAGTATTGTTATTAAGGTTACGTGTTGAAAGTCACAGTGCCTGGAAAGAATTCTGCTTTGTGGTTTCCAGGCTGACTCCAGAAAATTAGAATTGCTGTGAGGCTATCCATTCGGTTAAATTTAAAATAAAAATCTCAAACCCAAATCTAAACCGAAGCAAATCTTAACAACATGAAGAATTATTGCAAAGGTTTATTTATTTATTTTTTTACCTCATTTCATCAATATGTGCCATTACTTGAAGGAAATCTGACTGGTTAATCATGTGATACACACACACAATGTATATATTCTGTACATACACATATACCCAATTGTGTATATGTGCATGAGTGTGTATATATCATTTTATTCCCTTTATTCTTCATATCAGACTTCACCATATGGCACTAGACCCGCTATTTAATGTGGAATTATGAAGTTAATGGAATGTGGAGAATGAGCTCTTGCTTTCCTATTGGTCACCAGGCTCCTCTTTAACTGCTAGGGGTAGACCAAAGTTATAAACAGAGGTCTGTGACCATAGAAACACCCAGATCAACTTTTAAATTTCATCACATTAATATAATTGGCTTACTTTTTTTCTATACATTGCATAGGAAAAATATTTGGCATGTGAATGTATCACAGTTCAAATATATATATATTGAGGTTCAAAATAGCGGCAAGTCAGATAGTTCATCCCAGTAAGAGATGGCTTCTTTTTTTTTTTTTTTTTTTTTTTTTTTCCTCCATACAGTCATTAATAGCTCATTGAAATACTAGTATAATTCAGAGTGAAAAGCAGTCTACATTGACATCAGTGGAAGTTATTCTTGCTTAAGGGCTCCATACACAGGGTCAGCACAGTTCTTGCTCACTCACTGTGCTTTTTCCATCTACTTCTCCAGCTCTCTACATACATATATGTATTCCAACCACCATGGGAATGCTTTCAGTAAACCTTTTACCCCAGTGGACAACTGGATTTATATGAGTTAGAAATCAACTAGAAATTGATCCTCCAGAGTTGAAAATTGTTTAGCTAAAGGCTTTGAAAGTCCCACTGTTTTCTCACAATGTAAGGTAATTATAAACATTTCTAGTCTAAAAGGGACCCCTGGACCTCCTCATTCCAACCTCCTGTTCAAAAAATCCAAAGTTAGATTGTGCTCTTATCCAATTGAGTTTTGGGCATATTTTTCCACACACCGAAGACTTTTTTGTTATATACAATCATAGTTTCCCTTCCTGTAACTTGAGTCTCTTCTCCTTCTGTGGTACACCTCTGAAAAGATTCATCTTCTGTACCACCCCATCTATGCAGAGGAAGTTTCTAATTCATCCTCCTCTTTTCCCAAGGCCAAGTTTCCTTGAAAGTTCTCACTACCTGGGAGAGTAAGAGGAACTGCTGTGGATATTTTTATAGGGTCCTAGGCTTTTACAGACAGGGAGTACAATTTGTTTTCCTTTTAATTTAACTATATTATACTTCCTAATGTGTGTCCAATGTCCCTTCCTTAACTGTATTTGTACCTCAGTTTAGGTCTTACCCTCTACATACTTTTGTCTGTTCTTTTCCTCCAGCATGACCATATCTTCCACTTCTTCCTATGCCTGCCACTGTATCATTTCTTCCAAAATTGCCTTCCATACTGGAATAAAACTGAAATTAATAAATCCAAGCTATTTGTTTTTATCAATACCTTACATTAAAAAAAAATATTTTCCTCTTTATATTTCTGTCATAACTACAATAGACTTTATATATACCTTAACATTTTTGCCTCCAAATGACCCATCTTGTTTGATGCATCACAATCCCTGCATCAAGAAAAAATGAGAATTCTCTCCACCTGCCTTTCATCATAGACATGGAATCTGACTTCCCATTACCATTCCTAGAGCTAGTCATTTCTACCAACAGTCATTACCTCTGCAGCTCCTGTTCACCTTTTCAGTACTCATCAAATCCTTTTTCTTTCCCAATTTTGATTACTTGTGTAAGTGCAAGCTTCCATGTCTTGGTTAAAAAGAGTCTTGTTCAATTACTGCCTTAATCACAGACAGAAAATGGGCTGCCTATGTTGTGTAATATCATCTTCTAGCTTTGTAAAGCTCATCATAATTCTGCCTTTTTATCTGATTTTCATGGCTATTGGTCACACAGATATCCCCTTTCTTGCAAAGTTGAACATTAACTTTCTCCTATAAGGTCACTTGTTCTGAAACCAACCTTACCTTTAAAGCCTGCAAAAATGCCTTGGTGTTGGCTATGCAAGGTCAATTGGAAGCTGGTTTCAATACCACTAAAAGCACCATGATATTTCCACTGATTTCTATGGACTCTAGGTTAAAGTTCTCATTTAGAACTGTTATGATAATGTATTAGCCAATATTTCTGTAATCTCACTATCGTCACAGTCCTGATCAGTTATTTATTATTTATTATTATGCTTAATGTTTGCTATAGCAATGGTGCTACGTGACCACAGCTAAGATGAACTGAGTAGAGAACACAGGTGAAATAATAGAGAGGCCTTCCAAAGATGTCAATATAAATTTTATGGGCCAGGGACTTGTCTAACTCCTTATGTACCTCGTTTGTGCCCAGAAAAGCTGTTGTTAAAATGGACATGATCATTCACCTACCTTAAAATTTTGCATTTAATAAAGAAATCCTGAGAGATAAAGTAGCAGTTGGAAAACTTGATACCAATAAAAATGACATGTTAATTTCAAGTACATTTATGCCACAACCTTGTTGACATCAGCTAAAGAGCTAGTTCTGGGCTTTTTATAGCCAGTGGAAAATACACTTAGGCTCAGTATGACTAGGGAACATCTCAAATGTCTTATTTAGGTTTCTGTTTTTGAATGGGATGAATTACATACACCTAGTACTCTACTAACGTTTTGAATAGAACTATGCTGATTACAAAGGAAGCAAGCTTCAGTGTAGATTGACTAGGTTCAGTACAGATTTTCAGTTAAATATAACACCACCTAATGAATCCTGTCCCCCTCTCCTTAATATCTGTTAAACCAGAGTCTGCAGTTTTCAAGCTGTGGTGGTTTGCCATCAGAAATCCAATCAAAGTTGCCTAAAAGAGCAGTGGTATCATGGCCTTCTCAGGGAGTAGACTTTGCTCTGTAGCCAAAATTTACTCCCTGGTGATCATGTTGCAAACAACTTCTGTCACAGAGAGTCAGGGCACAAAGAACAAAAAGGGATTTGAGCAGCTAGGTGGTGGGAGAAGGGAAATTGAGGGAGTAGGGGGCTAGAATGGGAAAGCACAGAAACTGTTTAAAATATTTGGAATCTGTAATTGTATTTTTCCCCTAGATTTTTTTTTTATTTTTTTTATTTTTTTTTTTTTTGCTCAGATTAGTTATTCCCCTTACAATGCTTTTTCATAAAGGGATCAAGTCCATTGTTTATAGTGTTTGCTAATAACTGCCCCAGTTGTGTTGTCACAGTGGAGTGATTCAATTACAAGACTGGAAAATAAAAGCTCAATAAAGAAACTCAAATCCTTATTAAATAATAATAATAATAATAATAATAATAATAATTGTTATTTAAAAAATGCCCAGTCAGGCTAGGATTGCCAGATCGGGAATTTACATTACAGAGAAGAATGATATGATCACTCTGAGTAGCACGGTGCAAATTAAAAGAGGTTTAGCGTTAAGTGTTCATGGCACAAAAGCAATTTTAAGTACCTGCAATCAACTTAGATTGGCTAAGCCTAAATATGTACAAATCGTATCCCTGGCAGTACCACGCAGAGCCCTGACAGATGTGTTCGCTGAAGTTTTCAGTCAATCCTACAACAGCTCACAGTAGGTGTTTTCCTGTGGTTGTGTGTGTGTGTGTGTGTGTGTGTGTGTGTGTGTGTGTGTGGTTTGTGGGCCACCTAGTGTCCTTTTCATTTCTGGCAACACAGATTTTAAGGCAAAAAAAATTAGATTACGATTAGATATTTTGACACCTTGCCAATCACAAAATAAGATAACAGGTAGCCATGGAGCGATGCATCCTTCTTCTAACTCCTAACTCTTAACTCCATTTAAACCCTTTGTGCAGTGGGAAAGTCACTGTTTCCCTTGGTCATTTCAGTTTCTAGTTAACTTTGCTGCAAGAATTATTTATTTTTTTCCAGCCTGACATAAACAGATGCAAACCTTTTTTAAAGTCTGCTACATAAAAAGACTCTTAATTATGAGAAAATTTTGTCCTGTATGAGCACTTATACACAGTAACTCAGACATACTTTGATCTTCTCTATATCTGCCTAAACATTAGGATCTTAGTTTCTAAATGCAATGTAGGATTGCAAGGCTTTGGCTCATTCTTACAGTTCTCTGAATTCTTCCAACCATACCAACATTTACTTCCCTCCCATTCTCAGTCCTCTGATTTGTCACTAGAATGGTCATAAAGTTTAATTAATTAATTAATTAATTAATTTTGCATTTGAGACATATAAGATGTCTCTTGCTTTTAATTGGTCATCCGGTAGTCAGTAAAGAATGGCCCTATTAGGACCTCTGTTTTCCATTTGATGGCTCAATACTGTTAAAAGTCTACAAATTTAATAGAATGCCCTACTATTTTCAAAAAATCAATTTAAATTGTTTGAAATTCTGCATGGTTACATATAGATCTACACAGAGACTGATAAGGTGTCATGTTCTTGAGACATAAGGTAAGAAAATATGGCAGAGAAAAAGACTACAAGGAGAGCAATGTGGAAATAATATATAGTTTATTTAACTTGAACTTGGGAGCCTGGAGCATTAGCTTAGCTTGGTTGTCCTTGGTGAAGAGTGAGTAATACGCTTAGCCTACCTTTAATGTACCAACATCTTTCCATTGCTAACCATAAAGGAAAACAAGGTCTGAAGGCCTGAGGTGATGAAAGTCTGATTTGCTCGTGACCTTCAGATGACACCACAGTCATGATGTTTCATGCCAATATCAAAAATGTGAATTATCTTGACTAATTTTATTAGGCTAAAAAAGAGGCTATTTGCTTGTGCTAATATTTTTATATCTATCTATAACCAATAGCGGGATAAGCAACTGCTCCAGGAAGTACTTTATCTCAGCCACTAAGGGATGGGATGGATCACCTTCTGGTAGTGTCTACCAGAGGGCAAATCATGTGTACTATACACCCTTCCTGTAATTCTTCCTCTTCAGGTGCTTTATTCTCTTCATTGACTAGCTGGAGCCTGATCATCTTGCTTTGACTAATTAATTCACTTTTAGGTGGCGCAGACTACGGTATTTGAAGACCACCTCATTGTAGATTCAGTGGGAGACTTCCAAAACAGCACAGGAGGTGTGCATTTCCACTTGTGATCGGACCTGTAGTCATGTAGCCACTGGGAACTCTGGTGTGTGCAGCTGGTCACTGCTGGCTCCACTGTTGGATGAGAAAGCTGTTGCAGTGCCAGGCTGAGCACAAGGAGGAAAGCAGAACTGGAGAGCCCTCCTAAGAGGCTGACTGGTTGTCTGAGCACCTCTGCTCATGCAGTCATCCTACCAACTGGATGGGCATAACTAATAATATCAATAAAGAGGAAGAAAATGACACTAGCGCTAGCCTTTATTAGGGCATTAATCACCCAAAACGTCCCCTGTTGTCACAGACCCCTCTGTTGGATTCACCCATCCTTAGATAATCATCTAAAAAAGGCACCATGAGCTGCCCTTTCAAGTGACCTTTCACTGATAAAACCAGGAAACCTGGCTTAAAGCAGGGACTTAAGTTTCAAATACCTATGGTTAAGGGAGATTATTTCTACCCTCAGCACTTAATCTAAGTTAATCATCAAGGCTCAGCCTGTTATTCCTGGAAAGATATGTGGAGCATTCACCTTGTCCTTTGGTGGTGGTTTATGGTATCTAGGATAAACCATCCTCCAAAATGGCAATTTCTCTGCACTGACAATAAAGAGAATGGGATAAGAAAGCTCTTCAGAAAGGTGCTTCAGTGATTTTCCTGAAATATCAGGCAAGATAAACATGGCCTTTTAAGGTTTTGCAGCAGAGGGACAGAGATTTTCAAGAGCTGGTGTCCACTCCTGCCCTTAACATGGACTGATCGTTGAACAATATCTCTTTTTAGGCTTGTGATGGAGTGTTTATGCTAACAGCCACTAGAGTTGTATTCCGTTCTGGGTTTATCACCAAATATTAATAATATAAAAATTAAATATTCAATCCTTTCCTGGATTAAGTGTCTAAAACATGAGGTAGAATAAGTCACCACCGGAAATACACGTTTCTGCTCATGATTTGTTTAACTTGAATTAAGCATCTATTTTTTAAACAGCCACCAGGAAACATAGGATTTTTTTCCTTCAAAGATACGGATGTGCATAACTGATATCTGCTAGGTATATTATAACTGCTATCTCCCAGAGGTATTGTCATATACATGGAAGCACGCAGTGGAAAGTTTCCTTTGGTTTCAGTGGTAAAGTCTGGTGCCTTGGAGGCAAGAATGATTTGACTCCCTTCTCTTTTCTCACCTGAAATCAAGAAACACTCAAAAAGCACAGTGATGGTGGGGCAAGGTTGGCCCTTTTACCTACACTAAATAAATCTAATAGGGCGATCAAAAGCAGCCTACTACTTTGACAACATTATGGATTTTCTCATACAAACTTCTCAAAAGCTGAATGAATTTTGGGGCTGGTAGGCATACATTTTTAATTAAGAGAAAAGTAATTATCCTTAAAATGGATGAGAGTGCTAAATCTGACCACCATACCTTTGGAGATCCCAGCCCCTTCTTCATTCCATGAATTTACACTCCCTGAAATGTGGCATGGCTTTATATTTCACAGCATCCATAACGTGGATTTATCAAAGGTCACTATGGCAACATCCAGGCAGTCTGAGACAAATACACATATGAGCATAGAAACAGGACAAAACAAACTGAAATCGCCCTGTTCCCACCCAGTCTTCTACCCTGGCACTTCAACTCCAAGTTTAGACAACCACTATTATTAATACTCCAGTCGATATTACCTCAGAGGAGACTAAGAAGCAGAAGAGAGTTCACAGCGCACATAGGGAGAGGAATATCATTGTTGTGTAGGCACACTGCATGCATAGGATCACTTGCACTATGGGCAGCTCTGCAGAATAATTGTATTGGCATGTGTGAATTCTGGGAATCAGAACCTCCTAGTATTTGTTTTAGCTGGGTTTCCATGGCAATAAGTGCACTTGCTATTAATTCTCTAGTTTATTACTAATCTTTATTCCTAGTATTTGGGGAAGGGGGTTGTTCACATACACATTGGAATTTCAGGCTTTATATATTTAAGCCTGAATTTACTGACATTACATAGATATATAAATATAAACATCAGTAAATGAAGCACTCAGAATCATGAATCCCTATACCAAAAATGATATGCATTTTCAGAAGTGATTGAAAACTTTGAGATATATTAATCCTCATTTACTAATAGTATTTAAACTGTTGTTTTGGGAACATCTTAACCATAGCGAAATTTATAAGTTTTTTTTTTTTTCTTTTCCTTTTTTTTTTTTTTTTTCCTCTATTTTGCTCATTTTGGAAAATGAGATACTTTTAACATTCCCTTGAAAGAAGGAAAAGTGTCCAGAAAGTGAAAAAGTTCAGAATATTTTTTTTCTTTCTCTCTTCATGTACCCATTCATACATTGTTATATATTGTACGAATACGAATCTATATGAAAGAGCATCAATGGTAGTACAGTTGCAAAGTGAACTTCTCAGTAATTAAGATAAGCCAAAATAAAAGTTCCTTGTGAAACCTTACCTTCCTCCCTTTTACTACATGTTATCTTGCAACTTACTGATATGGAAGCCTACGATTTTTAAATGGGAACCACCCATGGTAAGAACCATGCTCAGATAGCAAGAAATAATTTGTAATAAAGTTGTAGCTTTATTGTGCAGCAGTTTCTTCCATAATGTATTTTCTACCTATGGTTCAAAGACTAAAGACAGCACTGTTCGTTTCCTCTAGGTTTCTTTTTGGCATTCCTGAGTGCTTTTCCAATGTGAATCATCTTCAAAATACCCCTCTGAGATATGAATATTATCCTTATTTTACTAATGGGGACCTGATAAATATATTAAGATGAAAAGTATCCACTCATTTTGGTGTCCAGGTTGAGCTCTGAGTGCCTGCTTTGGCAGAGGTTGGAGCATTATTAATCTCAGCCAACTTTATTTGTCTAAAAGTAATTTCTTTGTCTGTGCTACTCACCTTCTTATTGTCACTGGGGAAAAACAAGCACATTCTGAGGTGCTTCATCTAATATATCTTGGATAACTATCTTGAGATAAGATGAATTATCTTCCAGAGGGAGTCAGGTACATACATCCCCCCTTATTTATTTGAAGAACAACTTCCTTTTATTCCACTTGCAGCTAGGAGTGCTCAATACATCACTAAAATGACACAGACTAGGAATGGCAGGGACTTGAGGGAAGTCATTTTAACCATCTCTGTTCTCCGTTTGCCTATCTACCCCTGAAACTCAAATCAAAAGAGAAGAAAAAAAACATGGGTGGCTTCTTGTGTGAAGTTTTCAATAAGCCACTTTTCCTTAATCAATTCCTTTCCTGGAAGTTTATTTTATTGTTTTATTTTTATTTTATTTTATTTTATTTATTTTGTTTTGTTTTGTTTTGTTTTGTTTTATTTGTTATTTCATTTCATTTCATTATTTCATTTTGATTCATTTTGATTCATTTCATTTCATTCTTTGTGAGAGAACCATCAGCAAATCATTTTTTAACAGTGTATTGAAAATTAAGCAAAATAATAAAGTGGTGGTAAAAGAATGCAGAAGTAAGTTCTACTTCAGTGGAAAAAGGAGTGAAACGGATATTAATATTTAAAGAGGTGGAGGTGACAGGTGAAATATCTACTCACCCTCTGCTTCATACTGTCCATGGGGAAATGCAACTCCTCATTCACAAACACACATAGATGCCTGTGTTAGGCTTGCATAGGAAAAGCTTTTACTCTTATGGAGAAACATCTATTTCTAGTGGATAATGAAACAAGTTTCTGACACTCTGTAAGGAGGCTGTGTTTGTGATTCCTGTGCTTGGGCTGGTAGGTGGCACTACCTGGGGAAAATGAAGATCATGGGTATCAGCTGACCTTAAAACATCAAGTGAAAAATGATTTATGGTAAATGATTTAATAGGATCAAAATGAATCTTCAAAAGTATCAGTTAAGGAAACATTTGGGACTTTACAGATGTCTGTCCTGGTTTGTAGAGCAAAAATAGGGCCAGATGACCCTTCAGATCTGAGCTTATGAGGGGCTAGAAACCTTGGGAGACCACTAACATAGCTCTTTTACCTCTTCCATAGGATAAAGAAAAGTGAGAATCGAACATGAAGATCAAAGAGATGATGAGATATATCAAGCTGATATCTCTATTGAACAGAAGACCTCTTTAAGTAAGCACATAAACACATGGTTATCCTTATACATGTACTTAAATCCCAGTCACACAAACATAATTACAGAGTTTATGCAGTTAATTAATTTGGTTATTAGTCATGCCTCACAAGCTTCTAAGTGATCAAAACACTTGAGAATGGGATTACTTTTATGGACATTAAACCATTAGACTTTGTTTTGAGGCATCTTAGACTTCCTTCTGAAGTTCCTTCTGAAGGAACCATTAATCTTGTGATTAAACATGAAAATAAACAATGTGTTCACATAGATATATAAATAAACAGAATTCAACTAAACCAAAGAATCCAAAAAAGGTGTGATAGGACCTATTTAAATAAAGAATATAAAATCTTGCTGTTCAACAGTTAACCAAACTTTGGCTTGGGTGAAGGACTGGAGGACTATAAAGTAGTAGGAAATGATTTTCAAAGAGAGAGACTAAAGCATTGTGTTAAGCATTTGTGTATATACTTGTTTATGTATATGTACAGCATACAGAAAAATAAAAAACTTTATGCAATGAAATTTCATTAATCCTGTTGCCAAAGAATCCAATTCCATATCTTTTTCAGAGATAATGGGATATTAAGGGTCCATTTTTTTTGTCATTATTCCGTATAATGAGTTCAATAAAAGATCTCCAGTTTTTTTTTTTTTTTTTTGTCAGTTTTCCTTCTCTAATTCCATTTCTCTATACTGCTCTAAAGACTGATGGCCATATACTTTACAGGGGAGGACTTGCTGATGTTCAGTCATGGAGTTTAGAGAGTAAGGGTTCAGACAACACCTGTGCTAGAGTTGTGCTCTATGACTTTAGTCATTTTACCTAATCTCATCCAATCTCTTAGTCAATTCACATCTAATTTCTACCTTTTTTCTTCCATCTCAAATGAACACAGTATTCTTTTCTCCTGTGTGTGACGTGGTTTACTTGTTATATAAGATTAGTGGGATGTATCTATAGAGTTTGTGTAAAGAGCACTTAGCCTAGTAAGTGGATATTGTATGGTTATATGCACTTGCGTTTCCTCCTCAGAAGGAATCAATCCTGTCTCATCTCCTCTGCTTAGAACCTAATAGTCTTGGTGGCTTTTGAATGTTCTCTAGTCTCAGGATGTGGAATATGTTGAATTTTCCATTTTAGATTCTCCAGGGCATCACAGCCAGAATATTCCTGGGCTAATAATGAAACGGGGGTTATTATTTATGTTTTATACCTCTTATTGATAAATCTATGCTTTAATGTTGACTACTGTTTGCTTCCTTCAAAACAAAACAAAACAAACTAACAAAAAAAAGAAACACCTGAGGATGGGAGGAATATGGCTCCAGGGACTGACTGTAAAAGTTTTACTATGCTCTAAATTTGGAACCTCTTGACAACTGACAGCATGGATTTCACTCTCTGATGGGAGTATTTGTTTCCTGTTATGTTGGAGCTAATTATATTATATTCATATTATTTTATATAAATGTTAGGGAGGCTGTAGTGTTCAGATGTTTCAATGATGCCATAAACTTAGACAACTGCTAAGCATCTATGAAATAAGAAGCATAACAGTCGTACTGATTGGTAAAATATTGGGGGGGTGGGGGAGAGGGGGTCATCCTTTCTTGCTGCCCCCTTTCCAGCTTCCTATCTGTCTCTCCAGCCACTGCAACGATGCAAACACTACAATTTCTCCTAAGGAAAGTTGTGTGCTTTTCTCCAGGCAGGATAAAGATTACTAGTGGTTCTGCCTGACACCCAAGGTCAGGGCTCTATTATTTACTCCAAATTATGAAAATATTTAGAATACTTGTGTTTGATGTGGGCATCTATGTAACAAGCCAGTCCCTGCTCTAGACCTTATGTTTCATATTTTTCAGTGAGCCTTGACAAACAATGACTGGAGAAACTGAGGAGTGAGGCATTTGTTTTTAGCCATGTTTGTCATTTTCCACCAGCCCACAAGAAGCTGCATCTTTTTTAATTTCAAATTGCACTTTGTTGGTCTTGCTTCCCTTCACCCCCCTCAAAACTATCCCGTTTTCTGCCTTAATGAAATGATTTGAGGGTCTGTATAGACTCCAAATCAGAGAAGACACACTTTGAGAGAGAGAGACAACTACAGTTGGAAAGGGATATGACTTTCAGGAGCCAGCTGCCACAGGCTGAATTGCACCAGAGATAACAAGCTGTTATTGTGAGCCATGAGCAAGGACGTGTGTGGTATCTCCTTTCTCTGAAGATCCTACAGACATGCTGATTCATGTGCTGCCTTCCTCCTTTGGCTGAGCAGAGTGCCAGCCTTTGGGGCTGTCATTTTACAGCGTGAAAGACAGACATGAGATGCGCTGGCAAGAGGTTTCCAGGCAGTGGGGTAAAAGAGCCAAAGAATTCAAAGCCACAGTCTCTCCCGTTCCTACCCACTGGATTTTAACTGCAGCCAGAAGAGAGTTGCAGATGAAATGGGAGAGCAAGAGAATGCAGTTACTGTGCTGAGAGGTATGGTCCAAAGAAACACGTTAATTTTGCTAGGGCTTGGGCCAGCAGAAGGGGCCCAGAGTGGCAGAAAGGGAAAGAGATGAAGGAAAAAGGGGGGATTATCAAACCCTTTGCCTAACACACATTGCCTGGTGCTGCTGGTTGCTTGCCTCAAGGCCACCCACATGGGGTAAGTGACACTTGTGAATGACTTAGTGAAACTCATGGGGCCTGTTGAGGCCCTGAACAGGAGTCTCTGTCTTCGTCAAATAAGGTTTCATTTAAAAACAGAGCTGTGAAGGCGGAATTGGAGTGTGAAGGGATGCTAACAGAAACACAACAGCAATGAGAAAACATGAGGCCTAACAAACAGGGCTGAGGCGGTTGGCACTGCCGTGCTATCAGCACCCGGCACCAAGACTGATGGAGTTTTGTTCTCCCCAGACCTGCTGGTGGATGCCAGCTCGGAGGAATGAGTCAGGCTCACCATTTTAATTCTTTGGACGCAAAACTCAGCGTGAGGTACGAGGGAGAGCTGCAGTCGCACTCGACAGAGGCCACCTAGAAAAGCCAATGTTGTTCTTAGTGGGGTGAGTTACCTCATCCTGAGCCAATAGGTGGGAAAAATACAAGCATCTCACCCTTCACCAGCACTCTGCATCTCCAACTGGTTGCTACAGCTCCATAAGAGCTACAGAAAAGTGTTTGAAAGCTCTCCAAGCTGAAGGAGCCTCATGAGGCTTTCTGAAAGCAATAAAACTACTTCTTCCTAATCCCTGTTTTTCTTCCCTCCCTGCCTTATTTTATTTTTTTTTCCACTTGCTAATAGTGCTGAAAAATGATAAGACAGAAGTCCAGATTCAGGCCACATCTAGATGTTTGTGTACGAAATTTTAAACTTCCAAAAGTAATGGAAAGTTCAGTGTGATTACTGATGCAGATTTGATTTCATCAGAAGGGATTTTCCTTGTCTCATTCCATGGAGTCATTTCCTCTTCTAGCAAGCCAGAATTTCAAGAGTTAATATTATATATATATATTAGTCTTCACATAGAAAGAGATGATCTGGATACAGACATTACCATCAAATTTATGAAAATGAAATTAAAAACTAGAGGTTTTTCAAATGGAGCAAAACTGCAGTTGCATTTGGGTCAAGTTGTTCATTTCCTTATTTATCTGTACACTAACCACCTTCCAGTGCCATGTCTGCACACAGTCAGATTTCTCACTGTTCAACAGTGAGAAATAAGAGTTAGCACTTAAAGCTCTAAGAAGCTTGCAGTCTTTTGTAAGACATAAACATCAATGCATTTATCCAAAAAAACATTGGCACATCTGCAAAATCCTTAACCTCTACATAACCCAACCAATAAGCTGGTGATGAAGGTTTCTTCCTCTAAAAACATCCATGTGACTTGAGAAATACAACTTAATGCCAGGTCTCTCGCAGTTCATCAAAACACAACCTCTGAGAAACTTCAGTAGAGCAAACAGAATATTTTTTATTATTATTATCTTTATTTTTACCCTTTTTTAACTTTGCAGAGCCTCTGAAATTTTGATCTGCCAAGTTTCACACAGAACTAGTTAATTCCTGTTCAAGAAGCAAGTCTTCTGACTCAGTCATATCCTAAAATTCTTCCTTATGAAGGTTTCACTCTATTGAGGGTCAGAAATGCAGATCCATTTGCTGATGTGATTTGACTAATCCCACTATAATGAGGAAGTGGAACAGCTGAGATGAAAGCCTGAGCCCTCACTGTGCAAAGGTATGAACTAATAAGCAAAACTAAGCTAAGATGGGGATATGGGCATTCCCGCAGGAGATTTGAACCAAACTGACTTTGGTGGTTTTGATCAAAATGGATGCCAAACACATTACTGAAGGGTCTAAAAATGAAAGCAAAAAATCAACAATGCTACCACCTGTCTGTTCATTCATGATACTATTAGCTATTCAGTGTCAAAAAAAGAGAGCAAAAATAAAGCAATAAATTTAACCTACATTTCAATGAATGACAGAATTTTCATTGTTACATTCACTTATTTCTAGTGAACAAGACAAACATCTGTGGACTGCATTCATGCCACCACAGAAATGCATAACTCTGTGTACTTGATGAGGGTATTTTAAAACAGTATGGAGAAATGGGATCATGCAAGGGAGGAATGTAATATAATGAATATTTGTTGCAGCTAGTCGGGGATAAATCATCTAACAGTGAGAGTTATTAGCCTGTGGAACTGAATTTCCAGAAAAATCAACCCATTAAGTTGAGATATTTAAAAGTAGCACAAAACCACATGGTTGAGAACATGCTGTATATCCTTAGTTAGTAGACGTATCCTTCTGAGTGACATTTTCCAGTATCTGAAATGTAAGAACAGTGTATTACCACTTAAGTTGCTGCAAGACTACAGACTTTATAATGATGGTGCTGTATTCAGAGACTAGAAGACATTCTTGACCTTAAAGAATTTCCTTTCTCAGTCACCGATTTTTAAAATTTTTAAGCATGAGTTTTTTTTCTCTAATATGCCTAAATCTATTTCTATTAAACAAAGTATGCAGACACCAGAACAGCTTTTTCAAGGATTTAGTGCTTGCTTAAGTGATTTGGTGGATCAGGGCTTAAAGTAGGGTTACCGTTACATCTGTAAGGTTGGGAGAATGGGAAACAGGCACAGAGATGTTAAAGCATTGGTGTCTGATATGTCAGTAATGACAAAATGGGGATGGGGAATTTACAACAAAACCAATAGAGAATTAATTAGGAATAAAAAAGACAGTTTGAAAGACATTTTAATAGTTATCACCAGTTAGGCGGAAAGCCTATCAAGCTATTTTATGATTTGGTATTTTTCTTCATAAACAAGCACAGATACATGGAAAATTCCATTGCTATTACTGTGACAGCTAGTTTCTCCCAGGAACATAAATTAAATTACTAAGCTGCATTGTGCTGGATACATGATAGAAATGTGACCCTGCATGCAGGAACAGAATACAGCTGGTATGGAAAAGGTATAAAATGGAAAAAAAGTTTGTGCAGATATTAACAAGATATAAATGTAGGCATTTCAGTAAAGGTGATTTTCTAGAATGAATGCAAGAGAGGGTAGGACTTCAGATGCATCCTGCAGGCTTTATGAACTGGAAAAACAAAAACAAAAAAAACAAGGGTATAACTAAGAAAGATTATATTAGCTGAGGAAGAATATATGTGCAGACCAAGAGGTTAACAATTTTCTTGGATTCAAAAGTGGGGCGTGTTAAAATTGTGAGTAGCCTCCTGAGTAAAGATGGTCTAGACTGAGTCATGGAACATTTTCAAATTGATCAGTCTGAAAGATAATCTCAGTCCTAGTATTTTGAATGAAAATACTATAGGCACCGAAGCTATAAAAATTAGCAGAGTAGACAATATGGAGGAACTGAGGAGAAGAATGCAGAGCTCATGTATGCTGGCAAAGCTAGTTGCAGATATAACTATTTTAGATGATGTCAAAAAACCACTGAATCAAAGATAACCTCATGATGATAGACCCAAGCAAAGGAATGAATAGTACGTTGTCCATTGTTTTTAAGAGAGAAGAAAAAAGTGGTTTTGGCCAAGCTGAGTATAGTCATGGCTGAACACCTCCTGTGAGATATTCAAATGCCATTTTTAGTCAAAGAAGGACATCATATCTACATTAGTTTTACTGAACTAAGTTGTTCTGTACACAAAGCTGAGACAGGGGACCCAATTCAGTTGTCCATGACAGCTTTCCAGTTCCATTTGAAATGCCTTAAAATATCTTCTCTGATTTCTCTACAAGAACACAATGTAGGTGTCAAATGAGCTTTGCATGTCTCAAAGGACTCTGGACACCAGTCCATGGATAACTGAATCAAGTCCACATCAGCCTCTTTGAGTGACTTGTCTGGTGCACACTCTTAAATATATATCAATGATGGAACATGCTGATGAGATATTGATTATAGTGGAGGGTGAAGAAGATAGAGAAACAGTGGTTATAGAACTGGAAGGGGTGAGAGGGAATCTAGAGAACAAGCTACTGGAAAGTTAAATGAGAACTGAGGGAAGATGGTTCTACAAAGTGCAGGGAGGACAATTTTCTAGTGCTGTAGTGGGACACCAGCACTGCATAAGATTGTTTGGACATTTTAAGTTGATAAAGGCAAGATATTGTTATAACAGAGTTATCGTCTGCTCTTCCCATACTTCAAAGGAAACTGCTTTGAGTTCATCCCAGCTAAAATAAGTCTTTGATGTATTTTGCAGTGCCTTGATTCCACTATTATCTCACACTTGGAGCCACCCTCCAAGAAGGAAAGCAACATCTTCAAGCGTAGCTAGCAGGATGTTATCAGAGACAGCCAAAACCTTCATGCATTCTGCAGAGGAAGAATTGCACCCCTACCCTAGGCCATGAGGAAAATCTTTTCTCTGAATTCATGACCTCTTCTGAACTTCTAATCATCAGCAAGATTCAGAATGAGGTTTACACCAAAGAGAAATGGGAACACCTACATTGAATCCATGCTGGAAAGGAAAGTTTGCCTGGAAACACAGTGATAGTTTTAACTCTCAGCTCCAGAGGCCAGTATTCCTTCTTGAAGATAGTCCAGTACTGACTGCCAAAACAAGAAGTCTTTTGAATCTCAGTTTGAGATAATTTCCCCCATCTGCTTGGAGAAGGAAGATGTTTGTACATTTATTTATTTATTTATTTATTTTTAAATTTTTAATCTAGCAATGTTCCTGGGTTCCTTGAAATGCTTGAGAAAGCCTCGTGTTTCCATAAAACACGGGCCATTGTCCTTTGCCTTTCATCTTAATATTGCTGCAATACAGTTTATGTTTCTTTGAATTTTTGAGACATGTCCTTTGTTTGCATTTACCCACCCACCCAGCCACATGTATTTTAACATTGTTGACCTATACTAGAAGATCCTTCTATCACAGATTGTACTAATGACCTTCTTGGGCTTACAATCCGCCACATGTATTTATTGGCTTATTGTGGGCTGCTCACCACATCCCCCTGAGCTCCCTATTCTTAAGCTTTGCCTGACTTACTTGGATGAGATGTCCTTGGACATATAGTAAGAAAGAGAGAGTTTGAATATGGGCAAGTGGGTTGTAGGACATAAGGATAAGAGGACCAAACTTATGCAGTCTCATTCCTGTGACATTTAAATGCACAGGGACAACAAGTGTCATCATCTGTAAGGAAGTGTATCATGCACAGATAAAAGTCATGGTGGAGAAAGAGGTATGGAAAAGGGAGGGAGAGAGGTCAGAGGTGAGAAAGGGAATATAAATCTGTGACTACAGGATATCATTATGTTGCAGTGATTCAAGACATCCTAAAGAAGAAAACAACAACAACAAAATAATCAATCAAACAAACCAAAAAATCACCACAAAGAGAAGCTTTTTTCAAAGAGCAGTGTTTTGGAAAATTATACTTGTGAAGCTTAGATGACTACTGAGTATGGAAGAGTTGTTATTTTGGAAGAGTTGTTATTTTGTGCATTATTGTTATTATTATTATTTTTTTTTGGGGGGGGGGGGGTGGAGAGCGTAGGTTGAGAGTGTGTTGTTGTCTCAAATTTCCTTCATTTTCCATATTCTCCTGTCCCAGACTGGAGGCAAAGACCACTTTCCTAGTCCAGGTCTTAAGATCTTATGTCTAGTTTGTGGACTTGCAGACACTTGAGAGTCTATTTGGCATAACTGTTCCCAAGACCAGGTTAATTTCAATGGCAGCTCCTTGAAGACCATGGATTGTAGTAGTGTATCTCTCATAACTATAATTTGATGCCTTGCTTCTCCTTTTACTCATTTTGATAGGGTCACTATAGGTTGTAGCTCTCACACAACTGGCCTGGCTCCCTAGTTACTAATCTTCAGGATATGTCAGAAGACACTGAGGACTGTCTTACAGAAAAATTAAGAGAGAATTAAGGAGTCCAACACAAAAAGGAGAGATCTACTGCCAAGAAAACCCCATTGTTGATGATACTTAACCAGGTAAAGTCTTAACTGTATGTAAAATTAACTAAAAATAAAGCATTTTTGAATTCTGAAATGTACTTTCTTGCCACCCAGATTTCTCACTATGCAAGAAGGACCTAGGTTTCAATTGTGATTTATTTCAACATGAAGGAATGTTTTGAAATATTAAACTTTTCTCCTGGGAGGACATTTTTATTTTTGTTTAGCAACATGATTACTCCTTTTACAGTCATCTGTTTTGTGAAATTTGTTTTTTTTCTTTTTTTCCATAATTATCTAGAATATATCACAATTTCCATATAACTGCCAAGATATAAGCATTATAGAAAAATACCAAACATTTTAAGACTGCAATAAAATTTCTAGGTTTGGCAATACAAACAATGTGATAATTTACTTGTGGCTCACTTTTAACCTTTTCTTTTGCCACAATAAATGTTGCTGCATTTTTCACATCTAATTCATGTTATAGGAATAATCTGAGTATTCTGGTCTTTGTGGATTTGATTGATTAATTTGTCTGAAATCTTTCACCTTAAGGATTGACTCATCTTGTATTTCCCAGTAATGCCTGACATTTAGATCTCTTGTGTCACAGCAACCTGGATGTGTGTTTAGCAGGTCATCTTAATTTCCTTCAGTTTTTACTCTCTTCACTGTTGTTGTGCCATTCCTGGGCACAGCAAACCTCAACCTCAGAATAAATATACAACAAAACACTTATGCAGATCCTCATGCACTTGTCATTTAGTATGGTAAAATTAGGCAAAACAAATTGTTTATGTGTCTAATCTCAGAAACATGGGTCGGTGTCTCAGTCTCAGTCTCTATAGACAAGAGAAGCAAAGAAAGGAATGAATTTTCTGAAGTTTCTGAAAGAAGACATTGACACCTGGGAACAGACCAGCAGTTGCTAAATCCCATTGCTGCACAATTTAATGTGCATATATGTCTACAGTGAGTTGAAGGGAGTGCAGTACTGTTACTTCTTTAGGAAGGATTTATTTGATTTAATTTTAGATATCTGTAGTGTAAGTGCAAGCTGCAGACCTGCATCATACTAGACTTCCTTTATAAACAGTATAGAGGTTTAATAACATTTTAAGGGTGTGATTTATTTGATTTATTGCAGAGGCTTATTTTATAACAAAATAAATTATGCCTGTGACTTCACTGATTCTGCTGACTGAACCAAAACAATGGGACAGCTCCTTTAGATGTAGGTATCAACACTGTAGTTATTCTTTTTTTTTTTTTTTTTTTTTTCTCCTTATCTTAATCTTCTAAAATAGCATTCACTTTTGGATATATCAGTACACATATGAATTTATTTTTTTTTAAGATCTCTTCACTTAGATATAGTTTTTATGTTTTTGTTTTGTTTAGTTTAGTTTTGTTTTCCTACAATTTTCTCTTACTGTGCTGTTCTAAATTGATTTAATATATTCCAAAATGGAGTCAGTCTTCCTAGCTATCTTTCTGTAGCCAAATTGCTTAAATAATTAATTTGACCATGTAAGACAGAATAAATTACTGTTCTGTCTACCACTAAAGAATTAAACCACTGATACAAGATTTAATAATTTAAAAGTATGAAAAAAAAAGGCCAGGTAAGAAGTTCCATGCTACCCAAAGAACAGAATGTTATAAGCCTGAAATCTTAACTTCTGCTGAATTAGATTTTATTGTTCCTTCAGCAACTGTCCTTTCTGAATTGACTTCTACGGGAGCCTATCTTTCTTTAGCAATTAGAGGTGAATTATAGACCACTATCCTATAGAATAAGATAAATTTTAGATAATGTTAGGAAAGATAATCTTTTACCTCATGTATCTAGACCTCCACATATGAACTTTCATCATTAATGCCTGGACTGACAGGGAATGCCATAGCTGGCTTTTTGCTGTGGGAACATGTTAAGAAGAAATATTAGTCATAATAGTCTCTTTGTTATAAATTAGCCTGTATCCTCATTTCATCTGTGAATTATTCTCATTCATTTATTTATTTATTTATTTATTTTTCTGGATCCATCAGTAGGTCTTGGCATGAAGTAAACTCATTTTTTACTTTGTTTTTGTTTATTAGTTTCCCTGTATAATTTTAATAAAGCTGCTGAGTCTTCACCATAATGAATTTTTGAGATTCCAGGTCACCTGTAGTGTGTCTTCTCCAAACTTGCTTGATCATTGGAATAATCTTTCTCTAGGAGTTAGCTCTTTCACATACTCACAAAGAACTTAGTATCCCGTACTCAAACTAAATTACTGACAGTAAAGGGTTGTTGAGACTGAAAATTATGAGAAACTAAAATACTGATTAGTGTGTATTTACAGTTGGGGTTCACATGAGTTATTGCTGAACCAAAGCTCTGGTAAGCAGACCACTTGCCTTTATGGAAAAAGCCCAGCAATATCATAGGTAGATGCATCATTTTTATGACTTTGTAGAGGACCTTTTCACAGAGCTTTACAGCAATTTAGACTATTTATGACATTCATTTCATACTTTAAATCTTTTTGCAAATCAAGCCTATGAATATAGAACTACCCACACACAGCAAAATAGAGAAGAAAATAAATAGCTGAAATTTAGCATATCATTTTATAGGTATAAAAAAAATGGATCACCTTCACATTTCCAAGGAAAAAAAAATAGAAGGAAAGCAGTTTTTCCCATGTTTTTGATTAATATTCTTCATAACTACTCAGGAACTGGGAAAAAATTGCTGAAGAACTCAAACTGGGGATGTTTAAAATTAGATATAATTTCATAGTTTTTACCTGAAGAATAATCAGATGTAAAAACAAACAAACAAGCAAACAAAAAACCACAGCATTTTCCATGAAATGCTTTTAAACATTTCTACATTTTTCAAGGGAAAACACCAATTTAATAACAAATTTTAAATACATGTTTTATGGTGCAAACTGAAACGTTAATTTCAAACTTGAAATTATTGGTCTGAGAGTTTGTGTGACAAATGAGTTGTTTATGTAGTTGGCTCTAATTCAGTCTTTTGGATGGTATTAGAACAAAATCTATTTTATTACTGAAAGTTTCTTTTACAAATCCTTGGGGATTAAGTAAATCATCACTTTACCATTTCTTTGGTATTAGCCAGGGACACAATCTCTGTGGAGAGACTATGGACCCTGAACTACAGTGTAGTTTTATCTACGTATATGAGTGATAAACTTGAGTTTTAATCTTTGTCACTAATTTGTAATACAGTTGTGACTCTTTCACCTATCTTAAGCATCTTCATTTGAAATTGAATCCACTTCTTAGTTGTATTAAAATTAGGGCTCAAATTTTAAATAAAACTATTTATCTGGTCTTATAAAAAACATGTTATAGGTGAGAGTGTCTAAGATAGATAGGCCATCAGATGTAGAGGGCCCTTACATGGATCTACTTTGGCTATATATTGACTGTAGAGATAGCATAGATAATCAGCTTATATTTTACATCTGACCTACAGATGACCAGAGTTGTTCAGATAACTATAAGCTTTATACCAAAATCCAAAATGTTATGTAGCACCTTTCACTGAATAAGAATTAAATGGAGCATTGGGTTCTTAAGTGCTATCTTGTGTTTACCCCTTTAATTCTATATTCCCAAAGAGCGAGAAATTATCTGATTACAATTCACCTTTAAAGTAGCTTCGAAGTTACATAAGGAAAGGATTGATTTTATGCAATTTTCCATAACTTCCAACTTATGATTTTCTGGCTAATTTTGTCATAAAATTCTTCAGTTTCATATGAAGCCATAATGTAGACAAAGGGTTGAAAAGAAGGAGAAGAAAATTGAAGCACAAAACTAAAATATAAACTACAATACTTAAATAAATTACAGAATGAACATTTTAGCCAGACTTAAAGATTTGGTGTTTTGTTTGACTGTTTTGTTGTTGGTGGTGGTTGGTTTAATTATTTGCACTAAAACATGGGATTGTCAGTGCCTAGGGGTACCACATGCCTAAGTCTTCCTGAAAAGAAGATAAGAAACAAGAGAGTAAAGTCTGTTTTCTGAACAATACTCTTGCTAGCTTAGACAGGGTGCTTGCTGTGGCTTCTAAATTCAGGAAAACATGTAGCTTTTCTAGTTGTTTATCATTTCAACGTATTACCAGTAATTTCACGTTTAATATAGAAAAATTGATTAGTTAAATAGGAATCATCTTCTACAAATTTAGCTGTAAGGTCTACATGTTTAGTTAGTCAACCCGGTCTCCCTTAGTTAATTTATGGAGAAGAATAGACGTTAAGTTCAATGAAATACTTCTAAAAATGTATTCCCTAAGGGAACAAAAGAACTTTTTAAATGCAAAAGAGTTTCTTAAAAAGACAGTTGCCCAGACAAAACAAACAAACAAACAAACAAAAAAAACTTTAGATGCTTTCCTCTCTACTTTCTAAGGCAAAGCTAAGAATGCAAACATGTTGTTCATTGGCTTTGAAAGAAGTGGGCAAAGTACCACGTTGCTTTGACATGCTCTGAGTTGTTTAATCCGAGGTGATTATAGTGTACCTATCACTGCAATAACTTCCCTTAGAAGAGGCGGCAGAGAGTCATAAAGCCAACCTAGAGTGGAGATAGTCCTTTGAAAAAAGAAAAATTATGACCTGTTGTAAAATGTCATACACTTTATGGTATCTTATAAGCAACATTGCAACTGTTTGAATTTGCTCCCTTGCTACGTGTATGACTCCACTGGATGTTGGTGGTGGAGGTGGAAGCAGGACAGAAGTCAAATCGAAGAGATCTCCATATTAGAAAAGCCCCCAAACCTGGTTTACTGCCAGTATTATTTGATTCAGATGCTGCTGTTTGAAAGCTGTGTTTGTTTCCAAAGGAAACGTGTGTGCAAAATGCTAAATCAGAGAAAATGCTGAGTGAGCTTCATTCTGCTTATCATCTATATTGCACCTTTTATCATAACAAATTCATTTCTTGATACACACAAAGAGACAACTTTTACATTGCCCCACATTTAGGGCTGACAAGCAATTTGAGATTTTTTTTTCCTATCATGAATTAAATAAAGCTCAGGGCGGGATAAAGACTATGAAGTGTCCAAGGCACACTACCAGCTGATATTATTCTAGTATAGATATGCTCATAAAGCAAGATGTGACTTTTTTCTCTTGATAAATGTCATCAACTTCTAGCCTACGTGCTGGTTAGCATTCTTCTTGTGTAGGCATCAGGACTTTTGCCCTACTGTATTTTGCCAGTTCACTGCTGGAGCACATCTTCATGGCAGGTGTAGAAGGTGTGATACCTCTTTGAAGTGAGTAATTGTAGCTAGTAACTCATGTACCTGTTTCGTCAGAACGTCTACAGATTTAAATAGACTTCTGCTTTTATTATGAAACACCTAGGTAAAACCTTTGAGCTCCCTTTTCTCTGTCTTGAGCCTGGAGGAAAAATTTCAGGAAATTGATATAGTCTTACAGTCTCACAAACCACGGTGGCAGGCCTATGACATTTTTTCATATGCTGTAAATTGTCTCATCAATTTTGGTTCTTCTTTTGTTGAATTCAGAGAATTCAGTTATTCTCTGAAGTGTTTGGGGAAATGATCATCGTTAAAATAGATTTGCTGTAACTCTAGTCAATGATAAAACATTTATTTTCCCCAGTTATGAATGTGCCCTCATTTATTCTGACAGCTGTTGCTTCCCACTCCCACCTATTTCATGGCATATGATTTGTTATTCTTTTCACAGGTGTACCTGAAATGTGGTGGAGATTTTGTTCTTCCTAATTCACTGCTTTATTGAGATGTTATTGCTCAGATATGTTACTGTGGATTTAAAAAGTTATTTACCTGCTTGAAGATAAGGCTGCATTTAAATAGTCTGTTATGTGATGTACACCATAGATGATCTTTGCCCAGGCTATGACCACACCATACATTAAATATTGCCAGGCAATAGGCCTGGGCAAAGTGATGGGGGTAATTCACACTTAAATAGTTTGTGAAATACTCAGTCTTGCAATTTCTGGACACAATTCAGTAGGTAGCATGCACCAGTGATGACTCTCAATAGACAGCCTGGGTGCAATGACTGTCTCTGGAAAATAAAAGAGATTCACTATTTGGATGGGAACTGCTCTGTGTCAGCTGGCTTCAAGACTAGAGGAAGGCCCTTGTTTCATTTTAGCATGTAATAGCAGTTATTTAGGGTCCAATTCCTACTAGTTAGGCTAGAGTGACCCCATATGAAGTGTTTGTGTGGTTGTGCTATGACAACATATTTGTATTAGAGCTTCATAAAACTGAATACAGCCAGTCTTTACCACATCAATGGGACCCGGATGCTGTTGGACATTGCCTCCAGAAACTTCTTTTGTTAGGCTGCCTGTCAGCAGCATTTTATGGAAACGATTGCTTTGCTTTGTCAGTGCTACTTCCCTAAATATTATTGCTTTATGATACTTTGTTATCAGATGGAAAATGCTAGGTAGGAAAAAGATGGAATCAAGTGCTAACTCAGTTTGATGTTTGTGATCTTCTGAACTCTCTTATCTCAGATGTCTTTTGAGTCATTCTTATCTTTCCTTCCCCTAATTACCTTTTCTTAATAATCATAACATGTTAAGAGTGAAAGGGCACTGGAATTGAGCTATTTTAAAATGAAACCTTGCTTTCAGACATGACCCACAAAGATGATCAGAGGGCTAGAGCACCTCTGCTATGGAGTTGGGGTTGTTCAGCCTCAAGAAGAGAAGACTCCAGGAAGATCTTATAGTGGCCTTCCAGTACCTAAAGGGGGCCTACAGGGAGGACGTGAAAGGACTCTTTGTCAGGGAATGTAGTGATAGGACAAAGAATAACAATTATAAGCTATAAGAATTTAGGTTTAGATTAGACATAAGGCAGACATAACCTACTATGAGGGTAGGGAGGCACTTGAGCAGTCTGCCCAGCAAAGCTGTGGATGCCCCATCCCTGGCACTGCCCACGGCCAGGCTGGATGGCAGCCTGGGCAGCCTGGGCTGGGGGAGGTGTCCCTGCCCATGGCAGGGGGGGGGGTTGGAATTACATAATTTTTAAGGTCCTGTCCAATCCAAACCATCTTACGATTCTATGATTCTGTGAAAATTGACATGGACTTGAGACTCTGTCTCAGTGCACTGATGATGCGTTGCCTCTATATTGTATTGGTTGCAGCAGCACAGACAAGCTCTAAACTATCTGGCCTGGTTACTGATACAAGTTTTGCAATAACAGCATGGATGATAAGTTAAAAACTGCTTTGAAAAACAGGGAGAAATAGTATGGCAAAACCTAGATGATGTTGCAGACAAGGTATTTGAAAGCCAGTTTGTTCACAGCTACTTTGTATAGCCTTTTTTTTTTTTTTTTTTTTTACCTCTGTGGACTGTATACTTTCAAAAATATGTTTCCTTTACCTAAAATAAAGACAATGAAATTAAGATATTTCTCATCTAACATCCAAAAATCCAAACAACTTCAATGAAAAGTTCACCTACCAATTAAAAAAAAAAAAAAAGTAAAAAAAAAAAAGTATAAAATAGCCAACTTTAGTCTCAGGATTCCTGGAAAGTTAAGTTAATTCATACTTGATTTACTCATGTCAGGAACCTTAAGTCCTTTAGCAGGAAAAGAATTTAAAAGCCCATGTGTTCATTCAAATTATTTCACAGTCTCCGGAAAAAAAAAAAAAAAAAAAAAAAAAAAAAAAAAAAATTCGCTTTGTTTTCCCACTCAGCTGCAGCTGATATGCAACTCTTACAAGCTTTGCTACCTTTAGTGAAAATAAAAATGATTTTTCTTCTTCTATACTAAAACATCTGGGCACAATTAATTTGGGATCTCACATTTTTTGAGTGAACGTCAGAAATAATTTGTATTCCTCCCTACTCCTCCTTTTCATATGCAATACGTGGGACATGCTTCCACAGGGAGGTAAACCAGAATGTAAGATGGTCATTCCTGTCTGCGTCATTTCTTTCCAAAATGTATTGCTCTCAGGACAACCTGATGGCTCACGTACTGAAGTCCATTTTTTCCTCCTATGTCATTTCCAGCATTTGTCACCACCTCATACTTCAGGCTTTAAGCACCATCCAGGGAGTTGCATAACTTCTGTGCAAAATTCAGATACAAATCAATGAATAGCTTAGGCATTAAGAAGAAGCCAAATTAATCTCTGCTAGAACACAGGCGGCTAAAACATTCTTTATTTATTTTATTTATTTATTTTGCTATTTGCATAGATTCTGCAAAGGCAACTCTAATTTTTCATTTTTATGGCCTTTTAACGTGAACTCCTTGTAAGCACATAACCTGCAGTATGATTGAATATACAGAAAAAAAAAACAAAACCCCCAAACAGGCTTAATACTAAAAACAGTGCTAAAATTCAGACTTGCAAAGGAGAAAAAAAAAAAAAAAAAAAAAAAAAAAACACTACCAGAAGGCTTTTTATTTTAGTCCCTGTCACAGTCATGTATTTGCACATTAGGCAGGCAGCCCATAGCTGTGCTATGTGTATCAGCTAACCCCCATGCAAAATGGAAGCACTGGTGCTATAGTGGTAAAGGATGCTGTTGGATGAGTGGTGAGACTGTCCAAAAAGCCTTTGAAATGTAATGCACCCTGCATGTTGGGCGTGGTGGTGCTGCAATGAATCATTGGCAGCAGACTAAGCACAGACTGAAGTGTCCATGCTGCTCCAGTTTGGAAGGGAAAGGGTAATAAAATGGGGATGAGGAAAACTGCTCAGTCTCTTTAGGATGGGCTCATTCCACCTTGTTTTTCCTGCTTAAAAATCATTCATTGCCCTAAACTAGGGGTCCAGATTTAGGTACTTAAGTCCCATTGAGTCCTTAGCAACCTCATCTGGTCTCCATCTGCCATTGCAGAGGATTTATATCTCTCATGGGTTTAAAGCATTACCTACCAGCCATGTGTATGTTCTCAGACACCCTCAGGCATCTTATATGGCATGAGATATCTATCCCTAGGCAACTGGATTGTGTCCTAACTATCTAGGCTGCTATTAATATAAAGGAAGAGAAGCTGGTACCTCCAGAGGCTGCTATGTTCAATTTGAGGTGTTTTAGACAAGAATGATAGATTGCTTTTCTCTGTTATGCAAAAAGCCTAGACACTTTAATTAGAAACCCAAAACTGGATGCAGACATATCTCAGATATAGAGTGCCATTTGAGAAACTTCCTGGAGCCTGTAACATCTGCCCAAGGCTGGCAGATAAGACACAGGATGAATGAGAACATCTCTCAGGGATCAACCAGAGGCCAGGTGGGATGTGCTACAGCATCTTAGAGACTTCTCAGTTTAGGAGCTTAAGAAATGTATTCTTCTCAAATGAATGGGTTTTGTTGCCTAAATATAAGTACATAGTGTCATTTACAACACTGCAGGTCATCCCAACTGGCCTCCAGCTGCCTGTCCTAAGGGACACAGTTCTCCCACAAGTCTTGGTTAAATAGCTGGTTGCATCGTGTGTGCCAAATTTGCTACAAAAGTCTCAAAAAATTGTCTGGCATCCTAATACTGGCATGTTATAGCCTTGAATTACTTCTTGAGTCCAAAGAGACTCTTTAGCATTAGCTTTCTTTAACATTTAGCTCTCATACTCACATGCTTGAGTAATTTCTCTGTTGGTTCTTCATCACTTTGTGCCACTTCAAATGCTTAACAGCATCCCATGGGAGTGACAAACTTCATCTGATGTGAGGCACAACAACTTTTGCCTCTGAGGCCACTGAGACCTTTGTCCCCTAAACCAATTAGAGTATTTTACTCTGCACAAAACAGGAGACAATGGGACATATGATAAAATTTAGCAGAATCATCGGTATGTATGATGTAGCTCAATATGTATATAAACAATTTCAGAGAATGCATTTCAAAGGAGGAACTATCTTTGACATAGGCTGTTAGCTCATGTCAGGATTATATGGTGTGATCTGGGATAGAGAAGAGGTCCATGATAATCGAATTGTTTAATTACAAATCTGCAAGTGACTATATTAAAACTAACTTCAACATTTTGGTAATGATTGTATTATAGTTTCTGATTTTTTTAATAACTTTACATTTGTGATCTTTTCAGATACCCGTATTTCCTGTTTTGAGACCCAACTAGAGTCTGACACTATAGGCCATTCAATGGATAAGGTTCATCTCACAGAAATCAGAAACCTAAAATGAGCTGTCACCACAAGAACAAAATGTCTAATGGATCAGTCTCAGGCGCATTATTGGAGTTAAATGAAATCACTTCCTAGCCTCTGCTGACTGTATTAACTAAGGTCTGTTGGCTGTAAGAGAAGGCTAAACATCAGGTTATGCATGGGGGCACCTCTGCACAGACATGTGGTTGGGGTGGTGTTCAGTTGCTTAAACACAGGCATTGAAAAATGTCTGAGATGTCCTTCAGTACCTTGCCAGCAGCTGTTGTGAAAGGGCACAAATTTTCTTTAGGTACTTCATCATATCTCCTGGCCTACTGAAGATGTCACTGAAACTCTAAGCCTTTCAAATAGCACTGGATGACTCTGTTGGCAACTGAACTGAGCCTTAGATCTCCACACAGAGATACAAAAGCCTATCTGTTATCTAAATAACTAAATGTAGGTGTCTCAATCAGAAAACTTAATCCTCCAACATGGTGGAGACAAACTAGTGCAACCATGTGGTGCAAATATGTATCCAACCTCACAGGTGAGATGAAACCCACAAAGACTGAGGCTCACGAGAAGCTACTGTGCCATGGGATTGTTCCTCTGCTGTGCCAGAGAAAACTGAACTAAATTTGTCTCTGGTGGAAGTCACTCTTCTCGTAGTTTCTCAGGTGTCAGCACTGCAGAATAACTGTTTTGCAGAGCCATAAATTGAGGAAAGAAAGAGAAGATGGATGGAGAATAGTCCCCTCCTTCCTTTCCTGGATATGCGCCTTCTTCCCAACTGCCAAACAGTGGTTTCTCTCTCTTTTTAGTGGCGTTGATGTTTCAGATAGTTTATTTTCATTACTTTGCTTTTTAATTCTCATTCACTTAACAGCATTTTGCAATCCTTGGGAACTGATAAACGCTAACCCTGTGCTGAAAGGGATGTAGAGCATATTAGGTATACAACATTTTTATCAACATACAAGTTAGGGGGTAGGTTAGCCATACCTCCCAGACCAGCAATGACTTCACACAGAAGAAATCCTCTTCTGTTACAGACTCATTCCTGCAGTGGTGACAGACTCATTCCTTCCATCCATGATGGGCAAAAATAGGGGGAAAATTGTTTCCCCAGAGGGAATGTAATTTAAAGGACATGGGCACTGGAAATATAGAAGAGGAGGATGTCTGAGTATATGAGAAATATTAATACAAGCTAATAGATCCATCAGCCTCAATAGAGATAAAATGAAAATCTACTTTAGCTGGCCTGCCTAATCCTGGGCAGCAAAGAACATTTCAGACCCAGGTACTGCCTTATTTCATGTCCAATTAAAAACACACAAACCATTAAAAAAAAAAAAAAAAAGCAAAAAATTACTAAAAATTCAAGTATGGACAGAGCCCTGCATAACTACTTTATCAAATAGGAGATGCTGTAGGATGCCACACATGGACACCCACATGTAACTAGGGTGGACTTCCAAATACACACAAATCAATACAGATATGAGATAAGTAGATCTTTTGTTATTTGCAGTCCTGAAGCAAGAGAGAGCTCTGGAACTGAGCAGAGACCAGGAGAGGATGCAAGGGGGTGATGATGCTTCCTTGCTCTTCCTAGAGGACTTTGTAGATGTTGTAACTTTCCAGTGTGACTCTACAGAGCAAATGTGACAGGACATTTTTTTTCTTTCGTTCTTTCCTCCTCTCTCTCTCTCCTACAGACTCTGTATTCTGTATTTGTGTATGACAGCCATGAATTACTCACATGCTCAGAAACACCCATGAAGAGGATATACAATTTCCTCCATCATAAGAGAGGACATGATGAGCACAATTGACACCATGGACCACTGTGTTTCTTTCCTCATCCAGACCAGTCTTCTGTGAAATAGACTAGTTCACAATTTGAGAGTGTGAATCATAAAAAGAAATAGTAATTAAAAAGTACAAAGAGTGTCAGTGGCTCATGCTTACCCTCTTTAATTTATTGATAATTTGGAGAAAGAGGGAAAGGAAAGTGAGACAAAAGGCTGACTATTCTCTTTCAGTAGAAACAATGCATTTTGTCTGAGCACAAATAAGGTGTTTGAATTAAGGTTTGAAAACTTTGAAATGTATCCTTATTTTTTATTTTTAAGACTATGACAAAATTAACTGGAAATTATCACCACTTTATTTTATTTTTAAAAATGTCTACATCATTTGATGAGTATTTTGCTGAAAGCAATATGAATTCATAAACTAATTTGGTGCTGCCAAATGTTCTTTTTGTCAATGAAATATATCACCCTGTTGCACTGATGATTGTCAGTGAGAAAGAGCAATGGGTGCTCATTCTTTTGATTTATGCAGTCCTTTTGGTTTAAGTGGGTGTGAAACATCTGTGGGAAAAATGCCTATCAGTTGTGAAAGCTTTATAGAATTCTGCAGGATTGCTCCTCCTAATTTTTTTTTTTTTTTTTTATATGTACTCTGAATTGGTAGTAAGCCTGCTTAAAACTGTAAGTGTCTATTCAGGAAGACTGTGAACAATCTGTTCTCTGTTTCCATCATAGTGAAGATAAAAAGTCACAAAATTAAACTAAGATACAGAAACATACATGTTGAATTTTGTCTTTTAGAGTGTTAAGTATATTTTTCCACATAGATATTTCATAAAGTTGTTTCATGGACATGTGTTTGGTAAGCAAATTTTAATTTTCTAGATCAAATTACTATGAGGAGAAACAGATGTCTAGAAATGGATTTTTAAATTTTTTCATTATGTAATCTTAAATGAAAGTCACATCAAAAAAAAAAAAAAAAAAAGAAAAAAAAAAGAAACATTTATGTTAAAATTTCCGTGAAATCAATGTTGTGGAAAACCATCATTATTCTATCATTATGAGATCTCTGAATTGAAGTAATTTTTGTTTGATGTAACTGGGGTTTCCTTGTTTTTATGTACTATTTCCCAAATAATCACTAGGAACCAGTAATTAATAAAGAGTTTCTTCTTTTTTTTATCCCAAGAAATGACCTGCACCCTCCTTCCCCAGATCTTACTCAGCTACTGGTAATAATCAAAAAGTAATTACAGGAACAAGAATACATAAACCCATTTCAGTCTTCAAGTGCTTTTAGAACATGTTGTAGGACTTAAAGATCCAGTGATCTGTAAAAGGATTTGTACAGTTAGAAATATTAAATTATAGACTGAAATTATCTAATGATTTATTACAACCCTAGCAAGAGGTCCTTCTCTGACCCATGTCCTTCCCTGCGCTGGCTCTGGTGCTCACTTGGGACTTCAATGGAGCAATTTGGTTCACTAATCCAGCAGAAAAATGTCTGATCCCCAATGAAATCAGACTCCATATGTTTCTTGCACTGTAACAACAGTGGCAGACAAGGGAAGATTGGTCCCTGTCCTGTAGTATTGAGCTGGTTTCTGGCACCAGTTTCTGGCAGAGCTGTTAGTAAGACCACAATTTTATGCATAAATTAGCCTACAAGGACACTGTACAGGCCAGTGTCAGGTAGGTATGCAGAAGTTATCTTACTCTCTCTTTCATCACCCTACAGCAGGATAAATTTTCTTATCCACATTGTGTTTCACATGAAATCAGAACCTTTAATTATCACTGAATTCCAGGAGTTGTTCTTTTCTATACAATTTGATGGCAGCTGAAATAAACCTTCTGGAGAAAGCAACACAAAAACCTCACACCTTGGTCTGAGAAACATAATGTTTGCATGACATGAATGGTACTAGGAGAGGAATGTGCCCTAGAAAAAGATGCTGGATTTTTGCTCCCTGAATGCAAAGAGCCTTTTCTTGTGCTGTGAATGGCTAAGACATTCCAAAGTCCGTCTTTTTATTTTTCTTGGCGGGCAGGTCAGATTTCCACAAGACAGTGGAAACGGCCTGTCAGAGCAAAAGGGCAGCTGGGTGCGTGTGTGTGTCTGCAGCTCTCGTCTCATGAAAGCACAACCCTGACCCACCTGGGAGGCAGAGGAGTGGAGGAATCAGGAATTTGCTCTGGCCCATGGATGACTTGGGTCTGATCCATGCAAGGGAGAAAGTGCCTGTGGTTGTCTTGGAAGAGTCACCAGTTTCTGTGCAGGGAACAGAAGCAATTATGTCACCGTTAGATCCAGGCCTCCAGAAAGGAGAAGACATTGAATCTGTTATTTGTCAAGTCAAGTCAAATCAAGTCACATTTTACTTTTTTTTTTTTCCCATCATTTAAGTTTTCTTCTCCCCTCCTTCCCTCACCCTATGGCCTATGAACCATTTCTCCCTCTTCTGCTTTTCATTTGTTTTGAAATAAACTTCAGTCTGGGACTAACTTACATGTGAACAGACAAGTTTTGAGAGAGGTGTCATATATTCTTCCCTCTTGTCTTCCCACAGTAGGATAGGGACAGATTCACAACAGCTTGGTCCTGATGTCTGAGGTCTGTTTGCATCAAAGACACAGCACTGTGTGAAGAACAGCACTGGTAACAGTGACTGGCATCCAGGTGTCCTCTGTCAGGCCTCAAAACATCAGATTCCTTTACGCTGCTTTTTCTTCAGGTCCTTCAAGTCCCAGACCCCTGTCTATACATTGTTCCAGCACAGATCATTTTATGATCCTTCTGCAAGAGAAACATAGCACAGTTCTATCCCAGTCCATTGTTTCATGGTTGAGATGTTTTAGGAAATGTATGGAGCTGCCTAAACTAGGAGAATTGTGAATTTTGGCTCATATCAATGGAGCTAGAAATAATTCAACACATCAAGTTTCTGATTTTGCTCCCTGGAGATATCTATTGAATAAAGAAGTCTAATGGTTAACTCTGCTACCAGTTAGAAGTTGAACTGGGTGAAATGGACAGAGCTGATCTAGCAGCTCATGGTTCCCAAAGAGGTGACCCTGAAGCCTTACTTTGCTGTCCCCTCCTCATTACTACCAGTTTTCAGACTATTCCACTTCTGCTGACACAGGAACTTATTAAAACCCTCCATGAAGTGATTAGTTCAGCAGAAAATTAATGGAACAGGAAGGGAAGGAGGAAGATAGAAAGGCAGGGGACAGAGACCCACTTTTGGGCTATGAGCAGCTTGACTTCTCCATGTCTCCATAGAAAAAACAAGGGCCTTAATTCAGCATCTCACTCCCTTGAGGTGGACAATCTTATTTCTGCATCATGATAGAAAAAGAGGTAGGTACTTGTGGAACTCCACCATGCAAAATGTCCGCATCTCTGTAAAAGGAGGTGAAGGCCCCCAGATCTCTTCAAATTCTAGCTCTAAAAGACAGGCCCATTCTAAGTGGGAGATTGAAAAGCCTAAAAACTTGGCTTTATTTTATTTTATTTTATTTATTTATTTCATTTTTATTTTTTTATTTTTATTTTTTTACCTAGAGGACATCTTGTGGTCTAAAGGCCTTGGCATGCTGTCCCACTAGTGGAAACAAACTCCACTTGAAATCCCAAAGAATATTTCACTCAATTTTGCCAGCTTATCTTAATGGACAAAACAGTTCCCAGGTGCTGGTTTTTCTCCATCAAATATAATGGAAACTGGAGTTTACCAATCCACATACACTTTTGTGGACCTCCAGAGCAACCTGCCTGCATTTTTTTTTAAATATTATTTCTTTTTTTTTTTTTTTTCCAAAATGATATAAATCAGCTCTCCTGGTCTAAGGCAAATGAACATATAACTCTCTGGTATCTCATTTCAGTCAGAGTCTGGTGATAGCAGCTGCATGCTCTCTAATGAAAAGATCACAGATGAGAAGTTGTTTCACCCTACCATGTAGGAGAAAGTCACTTCTGCACTTGATTTGTATCCAGCTTGTATTTGTAATTTAAAAGGTTTATATCTAGTTGTCAGATTTAAACAGCATGACCTTCCCTGCTGCCAGCAGGGGAACCTCCAAGCTGATTCCTGTCTTACACACTTTGCTGCAGGCTGGTCTGCTGAAGGCAAAGACATGGCTTCTGGAAACCAGGCCAATAACCAGTGTCCTCAGGAAAAGTTTGTGTGTGTCCCAGTGAGCTCTGCTCTTTGCATATATGCTGTTGTACCTTGCTGGATAATTCCAGGGCCTGTTCCAAAGACATGTCTTGCTCTGGCAACAATTAACATCCACTCTTTCTCCAGAAAAAGAAAAAAAAAAAAAAAAAAGTGGTGGTGGGGAATAAAGGGGAAAAAAAAGGAAAAAAGAGAGGGATTCCTTGTACTTACCATGAAACTGGGAGAGAGAAAATATTTCCTGTCTTCAAAACAACTGGTTACACTACTCCAGAGCAAGACCACAATTCACTATTTAATTTCCTCAACAGACAATCACTAGAAGTTTAAGGTAGGGTTAAACTCCATTCCCCTTCATATAGAAACCAGAGTCAACTATGGGTATTACTTTAGTTGTAGCTCATTATTTGATCTGTATGGATATAAACTTTAAAGAATCTTATACGAAGCCAATGACAGAACTAGGGGAACAGACAAGCTTAGCAGCAGGCAAGCCCCTTTTCAGGTCTGAAACAAAATGAGCAAACTTCAATCTAAGTACACATTGGAAACAATTATTCCAAGTGTAATTTAATTATGTTAACCAGTTTCTGAATGGATATATGAGGAGCAGGAGGATTTG
The DNA here is from genome assembly GCA_011075105.1 of Heteronetta atricapilla. Classification (NCBI taxonomy): domain Eukaryota; kingdom Metazoa; phylum Chordata; class Aves; order Anseriformes; family Anatidae; genus Heteronetta; species Heteronetta atricapilla. The sequence continues at coordinate 2,451,506 of CM021732.1, read as the reverse complement.
TTAGTGAGGAAGAGGTGATAAGGTCACTAGTCCCTTAGGGACAGGGAAGGAATGATATGGGTAATTATCCCTTGTGAAACAATGAAATGGTAGTACAGCGTCAAGAGGGAAGAAAATTGTGCTGTTTTATAAAATCAACATCTAGAATTGATGGTTTTAGCATGAAGTGGTATTATGGATGATACTTGCCAGGTTTTTCAAATAACCTGGTAGATATTTTTTAAGGGTGGGAGAGAGCTAGAAGAAATGTTTTGTGGAAAAAAATCTCCCCAATATATAAAATGTTTCTGACCTTCCCTACTTTCTTTAATAGTGGAACACTTTCCGTTGCCTCATGGGCCATAGTTAGAGAATCCCTGGTTTGCACAGGTTGGTGTCTCACTTTTGCCTCTGTGAAAGCTACTTTCTCGACTTGGCACTGTCCTAGGAACGTGTCTAAGTCACTTCAGTCATCTGTGCTTGACTCACCCCCAGTGGAAAAATGAGATACAAAATGATTAATCTTCCTAGGAGCATCAGGATGATGTATGGAAAGGGAAAGCATGTGTGGTTAAGGTAGAAACATGGCATGAAGAATTCTGTTCTCACTTCTACACCTAATACAGCTTAGGAGCCTGGGACACATCCCTCCACCTTATGCTTGGATGTTTTGTAAGATCCTCTGGGTTGTATCTGCCTTGGAAACCATGACTGCTGTTGAGTCACCCAAGAAGCACAATATTGTTAAGCCATTTTATAAAATAATTCAATATCCCACAGTGGGAAAGGGCTTCCACTGTAATTAGTTGAGCAATGAAAGTAATGAAGACTAGTCCTGCAGTTGAATTTCTTAAGGGGTTGCACTCAGAACATAAGAAACCTCAGTGTGAGTGTCTGATAATGCAGCTCTTGGCTTTTGAGAGTATATTACACTGACAAAACTGAGTGTGTAGTGGGAGAGTTTCTTTTGAACAGGGAACAGAACCTAACAGGGGTTAACCTGCATATTCACGCTGATCTAGACTATCCTGTTTTATTTTTCACTGGCATTGTTCTCATACTTCATGTGAGCCAGTTTCTTTACCTATAATAAAAAAATAAAATAATAATAATTAAAAAAAACAGCCTATGACAATTAGTTCAGTCACATAAGCTTTGGTTAGTTAACATTGGGCCAGATGAAGCTTGTAGTTTTTTAGACTGATGAAGAAATCTCTTTCAGTTCTTTATTTTTTTATTATTATTTTTTTCTACATGTATGTGCTATGCCATGCTTGCTCCCTTAAATAATACAACTAGTCAGTGGTGTATATCATTTTTCTTTATGATGTTGTCAAATGTCTACCCCATATGAAAGTTCAAAATGTTCCTCACATTGTACCATTAGGAAATGTAAGGACATCATGTTATCTCAAGTCCTCATGGAGCATCCCATATCATAGGTCACAAAGCGATAGCATGTATTTTAGATATCTACAGTACAGCCATGCTTGATTGGTTTAGACATCATAGGCACTCTTTATAAAACTAGGCATTTTTAAAGACTAGTACAAGGATAAAAAGCATGCTGCCCTAGACTCCAAAGAAAATACAATTGATAAAGCCTGAATGTTTTTCAGGACTGTCCCCATACTGTTCAGCCTAGCTATTGCATTACAAGGGAGAACTGATCATTTCTGAAGTGATTTAGCTAAGCTGTCTTTCTTGAAGAGAAATTGTGTAGACATAATTAAATCAATGTGAAACCTGTTTGGAACGTGCTAGGATTCCCAGCAGTTAATTCCTATCACTTTCTCAGATC
>CM021732.1:2351976-2449626 GCA_011075105.1 Heteronetta atricapilla | reverse complement strand
GGGAAGGGAAGGGAAGGGAAGGGAAGGGAAGGGAAGGGAAGGGAAGGGAAGGGAAGGGAAGGGGGGGGGAAGGGAAGGGAGGGGAAGGGAAAGGAAGGGAGAGAGGAAGGATGGAAGGAAGGAAGGAAGGAGGGAAGGAAAATTCCACATTAGCAAAACACATTTTTTGACCTAAACATAAATATATGGTTTCCCAGGACAACTTACAGGTCTGGGTCTTATGACCTAAGAGTCTGAAGGGGTATGTTTTCCAAAGCTATATGCACAAGTTTAGTGCTGTTGTGTTGTGCATCCAGCAAAAAAGAACTCATGATTCTCAAAATGAAGTTCCAGGAGCATTATTTATTTATTTATTTATTTTATCCTACAATGTTGTGGGTAATTCAGATGATTAAAACTGAAGAAAGAATGTGTTTTCCACTTTGATATTCCTTATGACCTGTTTCTCCACTGTATTTTGGCTCCTTTTATCAGCATCTGTGAAATCACTCCTTATTCTGGCAACCATCATCATCCACTGCAAATATTTGCTGTATCATGCATTTACTCAAATCAAGAACTACGGGAGTCCAAACCTTAATACAGAAGATCTCAAAATCACTACATCATCAGTGTATGGCACCAAGAGCTGAATGACCTTACCTCACTGCTTGACTGAAATTAGATTCCGTTGTATGCATGGAGACTAAGAAAAGATGCAAGAAAAGCTAAATTGGCTACCTTAAATTACTGCACCAATCTGTTTAACTGTCTGCTTCTGAGAAATTCATTGTGGGCCAGCAGAGGTCATGGGGAAGTGTCCTTACTTTTTCATCTGGAGAATGGAACTTCATAAAGTATAAGGAGAAATGATCAGGAACCTTGCTAAAACTAGACCCCATGTAAAACTGAAAAAAAATATTACATTTTAAAAATAAACAAACAAAACATGTTCTGAAAAATTACAGATTTATCTGTGGAAGAGCCAGGAAAAGCCTGGATATAGCTACATCTAGTTCTCATAAAACTGCAGACAATTTGGAAAAAGAGTGCACCTGTATTTTATTAGGTCCAGGTAGATAATGAAGCTCCATTACCTGGGTCTATGACCTATCCCTGTTTATTAATGTGGATGTAATCAAAGCTTCCCATCACAGAACTGGGGTCAAATGGACACAGCTGCTCATATTTTGGATGTCAAGAACTTTTTGAATAAATTTGTCTGGAGGCTGAGTATGAGACTGGAAAATGTATTGTGTATTGTATATATGAATATATGCAAATATTTTGAAGCAGGCATAAGGGAAAAGGAAATTCTGACGTGTTAAATCTTGGAATATTTTCCTCTACTGCAGTATTTTCTACTTTATTTAAATACCTGCAATATTCTGAAATTCATGATAACTTTATGGCAGAAGATGATTATCCAAGGAGTTTAGACAAATCTCACTCACTCCTCTGTCATGCTTCCTCTCAGGGTCTTCATTCACACATCTGTGGTAGCTCTTGTGGGTCAGAGCTGGATCCAATCATTTGATTTAACCTAGAATTTAAAACAAACACTCTGTTTTTGTGGAACAGCAAATGAGCTTCACAAGCATCATTGACATCAATTTCACAAGAGCCTGAGGTGGAAGCAAAACCTGTTCTCAGTCACGTACTGGAATCTATCAACAGAAATCCATGGCAGCCCTTTGACTTGAAGGAGCTATGCCAGTTTAGTCCAGAGACAGACCTAGCACAGGGACAAACAAAGTCCTCTTAACTACTCTCACAAAACAACTCTCCTCACCAAGTCATGTCTGATTCAATCTATCGGTATGTTCATGTGTTTTGCTGTGGCTAGTGCTATAGTTTTGGGATGCATTGACAAAAAGGAGGTGCTTTGCTTCTGTGTTCTACCTTAAGTAGTTATCTACATGCATGTAAAGGACTGATGAAAAGTCACCCTTTATGACAAGAGAGGTTTTTGCACTATCTTAATATTCCTGGTTAACTTTAAGGTAAAGCAATCTACTGGCAGGAGTTAGGACTTTATCCAGGCAAGCTGACCTTTTTCAGGAGGAACATTTTACCAAGTGGAAAGCATTGCCAGTTAATAGTCCTAATTTTGTGTGCAGACAATCATTTTCTTTTTTTTTTTTTTTTTTTCCCTCCAAAAAAATGCCCTTAAACCTGCCTCTGAACTGAAATGATAACTTTTGATATCTTTTTTTGAAATCAGAGATATGATCTCTCTCTTTTCTTTCCATAGCGTAGAGGAATAATAATAATAATAAAAGAATAATAAAATCTCATCAAATCATCTGTTTAGTCTCATCTCCTTGGTTTTGTTGCTGGTCAGTCTGGTGAAGTACTGAGCTGGGAATGTGAGTCTGTAGTGTCAGTGTTCATTAACGTAAATACAAGGAAATGGAAAAACATTCCAAGAGCTGGATTCACACTTACACTAAGGTCCCTTTTTACTGCTTTGGCAGTGGAAAGAGACCAAGAAGTGGGTGGGCATGTCAGTTAGTAGTATGTTCCCATGTTTACAGCACAAGTACTTTCTCACCTTTCAACAGCTCTAGTTAAATTTGCTAAGATGGACCACTGGAGCTTTTTCTGCAGAACTTCATTCATCAAATGGCTCCTACTTTGGTGAATAGCCATATATAAATATCTACCAGTAGCAAAGGAGCAACCGAACTCATGCAAATAGGGAAATCTTGGGTCATGCACTACTTAATGGTCTCCAGATGAAGACCAAGGCTGGGGTTCCTTTCACCTAGCTTTAGCTGTTGTAGCATCCTTTTCAAAGTTAGCTTCTCCTTTCATAATCAGGAGAGGTAAAATGAACCCAATCACCACAGATCATCATCTCCTCCTAAAATATGTGGTAAAATAGGTCAGACAGTCTGTTCCTTAGAAGTTTATTTCTCTTATTTGAAAACATGTGGTCCTAAAGGTGCCTGGGTCCCTCTCATCCAATTGAGATGACTTGCTGCCATTCATTGGATTTCCCTAACATTTGACTAATAGCACCATGTTAACCAGCCTTGACTTGGCCTTATAACATTCCCTAACACACTGCTGTGCCCCAGTTGGGTCTGTCCAGTAGACATACTTCAGATGTCTGGCTTGCTAAAAAGCAGTGAACATATATTCACTGAAACCAGGGCTGCCCCTTGGAGACTTCCTTTCCCAGGACAGGTTTAAAGCTCACAGGACTTTTCACTTGAGAAGAGCAAAGGAGTGTGAACACAAGCAATCACTTGCTTCAGTAGGGAGGTTTTAAGAGACTGTAAAAATGAAGGGACACTTCCATGGTCCCCTGCTCAGGGAAGGGAAGGGCAACCTTTGGAGAAGAGCCTCTGAGAGATAGAATTGCTGTCCTTGCTCTTGCAGGGGGCATGGAAGGGTATGCTTCAAGGACAGCCAGACCTCAGCCCAATCTGGCTGCTGTCTCACATTGTGGCAGCAGCACAGACAGGCTGACTTTCCAGTGAGTTGTCACAGGTAGTGGGGTCATGTCTCTTTAGGTGTCCCCTGCAGTCTGCTGCCTGAGTGAGTGGCCTACTTTGTACCTCGAGCCAGAGCTGCTGGCTCTGAGAGCTAAGCTTCCTTAGGCTCAGCATAACAAACAAATTGTGTGGTAGACCACAGGCAAGTTGGAAAAGTTGAAGTTCCACTTTAGCTGGGCTGTCATCAGTGGCCCCTGGGGAATGTGACTCTCCTGCAGATCTGATTCTTGTGTGATTCCCAATCTTATTTTGGGCAACAGAAAAACTGAAGTCCTTCCGTGTTTCTCCAAAGTCACTGGGGACTCTTGTTATCAAGTCTGGGACTGCAAATGCCAGACATATCTTCCAAGGAACAGCTGGAAAGACCACCAGCACTGTGCATCCAGGAAACGAATGCCACTCTTCCATTACAGCACCACATGTCCTGTTTCATATGCAGCATCTGGATGTTTCTAGCTATGTTTTAACCATATGCAGCTCTTTCCCTTACCTGTCATCATCTCCAAGTGCATGGCGTCTTTGACACATGCAGCTGAGATCAGGACAGGAGCAACTGAAAGGAAATCATGTGTTTGGTTTACATTGGAGATTATTCTAAATAATCCAAAAAGACCTTTTGGCCTTAAAATGCAGAAACCCTCTTCTTTTTCTTTCCCTTGTGTCTTGCAAGAGTTCAAAAACTACACAAAGCATCTGTTAAAAGACTTTGGATTGACTATATACTCCAGAGCAACTCTAAATAGACCTTAATTCCAAAAATAGATAATGAGCAACTTTTCCCTTTTGGATGTTCTGGACAGAAATAAAAACTATTGCATAGGACAAGTAGGACTCCTCCAGGTCATTAAGTCCATCTCAGACCTCCAAAAGGTAGAAAATCCATGCTGTGTTAATTACATATGACAAGCCACAAAATGCTTCCCTGCGGCATGTGACAATCTTTGCTACAGAGATCAAAAGGCTCAAAGATTTAAAGAGAGAAGGAGGGAGAGATAACAGAAAACACTGAGGTTAGGATACTACAATTGTAAGGAATTTGTTATGAGAAATTATTCCCATCCTATGTACACAGTTGAAGTGTATATTATTATTTTTATCAATAATAATAATAATAATAATAATAATAAAGTATATATCCAGGAAAACAGAATTATACTGTCATAGAGGAAACAGTGAGGAAGGAATGAATTCATATCTCCAAGGAGCAGTTCACTGTAAGGAGCAAAGTCCTGAATTTTACATTCTTTTTATTTTCTCTTTGCTTATATTCACTACAGTCTCATCTCCTCCGAAACAGGAATTCCCTGGAGCCCTCGTGAGATGACTCAATGAATCCAAGTGGTCTGCTACTCCCTCACAGATTTTCCATGGGTATTTGAAGATTTATTCAGATCTTCAAGTGTTAAAGTACTGTGTACTAAAAGATGATGCTGAAAGGAAAAGCCAGTCTACAAACCATCTTGCAGATACCAACTCTTTAAAGCTCCAGTTGCTGGAATGTTGTGAGTTTCTAAGCTTTAGTTTATGAGCTAAAACCTCACCAAAACATCCTTGTATCTTTATTTATTTATTTATTTATTTATTTATTTATTTTTCCAGTTGTGGACAAAAAGAGTAAGTTGTAAGCATGACATAGGACCATCAAAAACAATCTAACTTTCACTATTTTTAGAGAGAAATTTTTGATTTATAGGACAGTCCTTTCATTTACAATGACCTTTGACACATGACTTTTGAGTGCTGGAGATGCCTGAGTACACAGCAGTGCTCAAGGTTCCCACAGTTCTCTCTGCATGGAGTAAGTCATCTGCAAGATTTTGGATCAGAGTCCTGGTTGCAGACTGCAGGCAAGTAATATCAGATTCTGTAAAAATCCTGTTATACTTTCCCAAATTTTAAGGAGAAAATTAGAAAGATGTGTTTGAGAAACTTCTCTTCACTGACCTAAAGCACTGTACTGTCAATTACTTGTTTACCACTCACCTATAGTGTAGAAACCTGTGGCAATGTAGAAGGATTCGTCCCAGAACCTCATTTGACCTAGTAAGATTTTGTGCCAACACAATCCAAGGAATACTGCATTTAATTAGACATGTTTTCTAATAATGATCTTATCTGTAAATTCCCCTTGTTTCTGAAAGTTGTTTGGCTGAACCTGGAGGCCCACACCGTATCCCCTTTCAAAGTAAACAAAAAGTATTATGGATTTTTTTTCCAATCTTTTTTCTTTTTTCTTGTTGTTGTTTTGTTTATGTCATCAGGAAGAAAGTGGAAGAAATAATAATAACAACAACAACAACAACAAAAGTTTAAAAAGGGAAAGAATGAAATCTTTTTGTTCTCAGTGTTTTCCTGGAAAATATTGGCTATTCATGTTATTCATGCATAACACTTGCATAGCTGGAATCATAGAGAAATGTTTTAAAGATATAGAGGAAAAAAGAAATGTATTAGGGGAAGAAAGGAAAAATAAAAAGAAAAATGAAACAAAATCTCTTAAGCAATCTATGATTATCAGTCAGGTAAATGGAATTAGCTGCAAATTAAGAATATTCATAGATGTAAGCAGAGAAAATGTACTGGTAGTACAAAGTGATCTGAAAATCTAAAATGAGGTCTTGACATGTTACAGTGTTGTCTCACAGTGATTATCAGCTGTAAGGATAGTTTTTTCAAATGGTTGGAATTCTTTTGTTTCATTTACTGTCAGAAAATGTTTTTACAGCTCACAATACCAAAAAGATTACTTTTATTTAGCTTTGAGGCTCTTTTGTTCCCCTTGTCTGGTGAAGGACAAAGCGCACAGGTTGTGGTGGGGTTCAGGATGGTGTTTATGGGTGGTACTGTGTGGTTGAGTTGGAGATGGAATCACCACTGAGTTTGATTTTCCCATTTGTGGTGATCTTACTGATAAACAATTAAGCAGTGTCGTCTGGAAAGGAAAAATGAAAATCAAACCAAATGAAGCTGGAGGGGAGAGCACAGAGCAAAACTCCAGCCTAAACTACAAATAGACCCAGATTTGATGCATTATGATCAGGTAGAGGCAACTGCTGGGAAGATTTTCCTTAAAGGGTTCAGATAATATAATCCAGAGTCGAATTTTGCTCTTTTGCCAGAAAAAAAATGTATAAATAAATAAATAAAAAATCTTTGCTCTGTTCATATTAGGAAAAAAATGAAAAAATAAAATCAATTATTTCCCTGAAATACCATAAGGGTAGAACTTTATGCAGAGTTTTAGAGTGAGGACCATGAGGTTTTTATTTGGAAATGCCACAAGAAGAAATGTTTCTATGTGATACTTCCAAATGAAGAACACATGGTTGTAGGAAGTGCCTGGAATGGTATTATCCTCTATAAACACTCCCATTAAAGATAGTTAATAGCATATTTTGGGGAAGATGGCTGAGGAAAGAAGATGGAGGAAAAGGGACAAAAGCAAAAAACTGTCAGCTGGTTTACATCATATGACGTGCAAGAAGTGATTGTAGGTGGCTAGATGCTTCCCAGGGACTTGGATGTCTGCTTATGTTTTTCATACTTTCTGCAAAATTCATAGGGTAGAAGGGATAGAAATAAAAACCCAAAGAGTAACAGTGATCTGCAGTTTTGAACATGGGTGTGACTTTTTATTGGACAATTTTATTAAATAGGGGAAAAGCTGGTGAGGGCATGTCCTCTTCCTGGTTTTGTTCTGTCCCCTTTCCCAGGCCTCTGGCTGTCCTCACCATTCTCTCTGATCTGCTAGCTTACTCTGCACATCACACCTCAGAGGAAGATTGCATGAGATGCATTCTCAGCTTTTCCCCAGCTGTGACCCTTTCAGCTAGAATGAACAGATAAAATAAAACAGGGCAGGATTTGCTGTTATTTCTCTTCAGTTGCTAGAGAATGAATTACATTAGTCGAGTTGTGCAAGTGTGCATGTAACAGGCAGTGACCTCTCTGTTGACAGCATAAAGGAAGACTATGATTACATCCAATGTAGTAAATTGAATAATCACATTCCCCATCCCCATGCCTGTCTGAAGTAGTCCATGCTCATACCACTGCACTAAGCACGGGACAGGGCTTGTTGGCTGGCAGCATCCCTGACTTATCCTTACCCTCACACTGAATCATTTGGGAGAATTCTAGTGTTTCTGAACCAAAACCATGCCAGGAACTTTGCCAGCAACACCATGCTAAAGTGGTCATGTTCCAGTGACTGAGACCATTCCCTGGTGCTGTTTAATTTAGCAGAGCAGGCATAGCCTCGAGGTCTGGTCCTGCTGCTACTCTTCTGCACACAGCGACAGAAGCTCTCTAGCAAGCAGCTCTGCTCCAGGAAGGTGCACCAGTCTTCTAGGGAGTATTTGGTGCCGTAATTCATGCTGGGAGACTGTAACTATAGCAGGCCAGATTTGGGATTAAGGGTTGTGAAAAGCCGTGCTTGGGCTCCCCATTTCTCTGCCTCACCCCAGGTGGCTCTGAAGAATGAGTCTGGTTGTAGTAAAGAGAATAGACTAAAACTCCTGTGGCCTGGGAAAAGATCATCATCAGGGTAGGGGGACCAACAGGAATAGCAAAGACCAGTGAGAATGAGAGATTAACACAGAAGTGAAGACAAGTTGGACATACAAAGGGGGAACCACGTGAGAACTGAGTTGGAGAAGGAAGCTTATACAAGTCCTCTGGGTCTGAAAATAATCTAAAACAAACCTCCCCACTGACAGGTAGAAGCAGTTAAGCTGACTAAGACAATGGGGAGAGCATGGAGAGCTGTAATATTGCAGGGCACTGCGGAAGCTGGACCATCGTTGAAGGTTGGGCTAGAGCCCCAGCAGAGTGATGTCAGGCAGCAGGAAGGTGAGCTCCATTCACTTGATGGGCCTGGGGAGACTGCACCTGGGATGCTGCACTCACTTCTGGGCACCTCATTACCAGAAAGATACAGATGAGCTGGAGAAGGTATGCTGGGGGGAACCCAACTTCATGATTAAATGGCTGAAGAAAACAGCATATGAGTCATGTGCAAAGATGAATGGCTTGGCTCTGAAATTGCTGCATGGGGAGCCTAGTAACAGCCTACAAACACTACCAGAAAGCAAAGAGAAAAATTCTTTAGCATGGAGCAAGGGCCTGATTTTTGGACAGGGAAATTATGAAAACCTAATTGCTGGAGCAACAGCCACTCAGTGCTGAAGAAGACTGTTGGTGGAGGTGTTGGAAACAGAAGGATCTTTAGCTGTTGCATCACTGTTGCTTGGTTAAGCTTTGAATCATGAGAAACAATTACTTTTTGTTCTGGGAAGTGAGGGAAAACTGTTGTTTATTAGGGTCATAAAGCTTACGTACATGAATGAGATGATGCAGTAGGGTTCTGGGAAGAATAAACAGGGAAGCAATATGTTGACTTCCTAGATAAGGAGATCTGGGTATGCAGGGAAAGTCATCAGCTCTCAACAATCAGTCCCTCTTTGTGTCTTGTGAAACTGTTGCTTTGCCAGAGTGAGGTGTTGCCAGATCAAACTGCCATCAAAAAGACAAAGAGTGGCTTAATTCAAATTATGGAGGGTCTCAGAGATGTCACAGATGAAGACTTCTGCAGAAATCCTTCCATCTCAATACAGGTGATGTTTAGATGACTGCTAACTAAATATGTGCATTGTATCTTTCTTATAAATGTTTAATTTCTTTAACTGTTCTCTCCTGGAAGGCTTTTGCTCCAAGAAACTCTTCTTTCACTTCTGTTTTTGGGAAGTCACTAATTGTTAAATATCAGTTTTAATTTGGTCTGTCGTAAAGATTGTCAATGCCAATGACATAGACAGTGGGATCGAGTGTACCCTCAACAAGTTTGCAGATGACACCAAGATGAGTGGTGCAGTCAATACAACAGCAGGAAGGGATGCCATCCAAAGGGACCTAGACAAGTTAGATAAATGAGTCCATGTGAACCTAATGAGGCTCAACAGGTCTAAGTACAAGGTGCTGCACCTGGGTCAGGGAAATCCCAGACAGGACTACAGACTGGGAGAAGAACTCACTGAAAACAGCCCTACAGAGAAGAACTTGGGGGTTCTGGTGGACAAAAAGCTCAACATGAGCCAGCAGAGCGTGCTTGCAGCCCAGAAAGCCAACTACATCCTGGGCTGCATCAACAGAGGTGTGACCAGAAGGTGGAGGGAGGTGATTGTTCCCCTCCGCTCTGCCCTTGTGAGGCTCCACTTGAAGTCCTGCATCCAGATCCTGGGCTCCCAGCACAGGAAGGATGTAGATCTGTTAGAATGAGTCCAGAGGAGGGCCACAAAGTTGATCAGAGGCTGGAGCACCTCTTCTATGAAGAAAGGCTGAGAGAGCTGGTGCTGTTCAGTGTTGAAAAGAGAAGGCTCAGAGAAGACCTCATTGAGCCCTTACAGTAATTGAAAAGGGCTGATAAAAAAGATGGAGTGATTTTTTACTCAGGCAGATGATGACAGGACAAGGGGGAATGGTTTTAAACTAAAAGAAGGGAGATTTAGATTAGATGTTAGGAGGAAAATCTTTACTCAGAAAGTAGTGAGGCACTGGAACAGGTTGCCCAGAGAAACTGCGGATGCCCCATCCCTGGATGGGTCCTTGGACAACCTCATCTAGCGGGAGGTGTCCCTGCCCATGGCAGGGGGTGTGGAATTAGATGATCTTTAAGGTCTCTTCCAACCCAATTGTTGGTTGCTGGTTGTTGCACAATATATATATATATATTAATTTGGACTAAGATAACTGCCTTTGAAGCTTAAACTTCTAACTATTTTACTGCAGATCACAGAATCATTAAGGTTGGAAAATACCTCCAAGATCATTGGGTGCAACCATCATCCTACTGCCAATATCACCCACTAAACTGTGTCCCTGAGCACCACATCCAACCTTTATGTGAACACCACCAGGGACAGTGACTCCACCACCTCCCTGGCCACCTGTCCCAATGCCTAGCCAAACTCTTTCTGAGAATAAATTTCTTCTAATTTGAACCCATCATGTCATAGGCAGAGGAATACCCTCACCCTATATGAGAGGTGATAACTTCCAAGAATCTTTTTTTTTCTATTTACTTTACAGTGACATTAGCATGTTTTTAGTAACCAGCATCCTTCTAACTTCTCATCCCTTTTAAACATCTCCTCTTCATCAAAGCATATTTTTGTTGTTTTCCAGGAGGAAAAAGAAAAAGAAATATTTGTAGATTGGATGGTGGATGGTGTGGCATAGACGGGTCTGGATGGACTATTGTTGCAGTGTGTGAACATATTTCTGCTTATCAACACACATTTGTGAGCATACAGGAAGGCAGTATATGTCTGTGCTTGTATGCATGATATCCAGGTGAAGCCATGGATCCTGGAGTCTACCTGTGACTGCCAAGTAGCACTCTTCTCCAGTTCTTAAGACCTGTTCTTCCAGCTTCTTCTGATGTGGGCTGTGGGTAAGAAGCTGGCAGCTGTGGGTTTGAAGAGCAAGTTTCATTCTTGTGTTATAGGAAAAGAGTGAGTGAATGTTCCTTTCATTGGTGTCACAGAGGGAAAGTAGAATACCAATGGTAATAATTTTCAGGGTGAGACTACAACTGGATTATATTTGTGTGGGACAGGTTAGGATTGTTGCAGTGGAGATGGTAGGTTATGGTACAATATAACACTATGAAGTTATTTCTCAAAAAATACTGTGAGAATTCATTGAGGAAAGAGATTAAGCTTGATGTTGCTCACTGTCAACACAGCAAATGATAGGACTGTCAACACAGCAAATAAGAATAAATAGTTTCTATTTATTTAGTTTAATACAGTTTAAGTTAATAATTGTTTAGATTAAATAATAGTTTAAATTAATAGTTTAAATTAAACGGAGTTTATTAATGCCCATTACTCCAGATTATATGTATTGGAGTCATGCAAAAAAGATGTAATAGCATGAATGTGCCAGTCTCAGGCCAGGGCTAGAATGCCAGCAGAAAGGAAAAAAAAAAAAAAAAAAGATTCACATTCCCTCAAGTGTTTTTGTTGTTTCCAGGATTCATCAAAATGAAGAAGTGCTTCCTAATTTTCACAAATAAGAAAGAAAGTTCTTACCTTCAATATTTTGTTAAGAGAATTCCTATAAAGACAGCTGAGAATGTCATGAAAAATTTATACAAAAGAAAGTGTTCCTTTTAAAAATGTATATATATATATAACTTTTTATATAACTTTTTTTTTTTTTTTAATTTTTAAAGACCGGAGGGTATTTTTTTAAAAATTTAATTTTGGAAAATAAATTTTTATATAATTTTTTAAATTCTTTTCTGTTTTTTTTTTTTTTGAGATGCAGATGAAGCAAGATCAAACAACAAAATGAAAATCTGACTTCCAGTAAATGTTAGACCTTCTGGTATTAGAGAATTTTTCCCTCTGATTTTCATGAAGAACATGTAATCAATAAACATATAAACGTTCATTAAAAGTCTAAAGTCTGATGAATAACTTGTTCTTAAGTACAGATTACACATGGTGGAAGACAGTATACAGTGCTAGAGTTGACTGAGAAGTTGCAATTAAATAATATTAAGTGAAATTATGGTATGACATTGAAACTGAAAGATTTTGATTCTTTCTATAATTCATCAATCAAAGGGGGACTGGAGGGGACATAGAAAGAAGTAGGTAAATGCTTAATGTAAGTCACTTGAGAACCAACAACCTCAGTTCAAATCCATAGTTTGCCTGTAGTTTTCTCACAATTAAAATGAATTCCATCAACTGGTATGCTACAGATTACCCTAACCAATCCCACTCTATTTTAATGGAAAGTTTTTGCTAGGTTTTGTTTCATTCTGCATTAGAATAAAAGTGCATTTGGAAACCTCAAATGCTTTTCTGAGGTGAAAAGGTCTGCTTTGTTCAGCAGTTCCCAGGGTTGAGCTCCAAAGCACTGTTTGTTATGTTCAGAGATTGTATATGGAGATACTTCCTCTGACTGCAGCAAAACTAGTGCCAAAGCCCTTTGCTCATAAGCTATGTCTGTGCTGGTAAATCAAACAGTGCCAGGACCCACATTCTGGTAATATGGCAAATTGTCACAGAGTTCAAAACCTCATATACTCCAGAAGTGGCTAGCTGGATCTTTGCTGGTTATTGGGAATGCTCCTTGGCTAATAGTAATAATCCTGATTAATCCAGGAGTGCTTTATCATCCTAGTAGAAGCCCACTGGAGGTAAAAGCCATATTCTAGATATTTAAATGTAAATTGCATTTTTTTTCCCTTTTCATTTAAAATAGCAAATGTTGCCATGATTCAGATAATTGATTAGGACAGTCTAAGGATATAAGCAGGGCAAGCTTTGTAGGTGGGAGAGCAAGATGAGATCTATTACTATTCATTTTGGTTGAATTATGACCTTTCAGAAACACAACTCTTGAAGTTACGGTATTTCAGAAGATGCTTATAGCATTTGCTTTAACTTGCATTTTAACTTGAAAAAAAATCTTGAAATAAATCCTTTCAAACCTCTCAATCAGACTTTATAATTTCATTATTATTAATTTTACACTCAATGTCATATACATATAATAGGATGCTATAATGTGTCAAACAAGGAAAGTAGAAATAAAACATTTTTCTTGATTGAAACAAGATGTTTTTCTTCTAATAAATGTTTTGTGCTGGCAATGTCAAAATGTAACAATTCCACATTAATGAAATGAAATATTTCTTTGGTCCTGAATGGTATTTTCCCTAAATTAATCTTGCTTTCATATGGCATCTTGGAATTCTTATGTTCATTCCTGGTTTAATATAACTGCTCTTGGGATTTGGGGTGAGATTCATCTCACCTGATGAGGATATATGCTATGTAGATACTTCCATCCAGATCCATAACCAATAGAGACCTGGTCTGTGCTGTCAGTAGAGTCTAAATTCCCTGGATAAATTCAGATAATATTAAAGCTCTTCTAATATGTTAAATAAATCCAGATAGATTTATTAAATAAATAGATTCTGAAAGGATCTATTTCTGTCCATTGGTAGTTTCTATTATTGATAGGTAGGTGGGTGGGTAGGTAGATAGTTAATGAAATCAGATCAATCCAGTATGAATTACTTTAAGCACATATACATTCATTTTTTTATCTCATTTTCTATATAACGCTACATCATCAATGGTGTATTTTATTTGAAATCTCTGGAGTATAGAATACTACTTAATTGAAATCGATGGTCTCTATTTACTCACTAAATATAAGCTTTTCTCTAACCATGTGGAACTAACCTAGTTTTGAGGAAACCACTATCAAACAAACATATTGCTAGACTTGATATTTCTGTCTGGGATAGAGATAATCTTGTTCTCCCTTCATAGAGGTTTAAGCTGACTCATTTCATAATGTGATTGGAGTGGACTAAAAGCATTAGGGAGACAATTAAAGAGCAACTGTTGAAGGGTTATACATTCATGATTTGCCAGAATTTAATTGTTTGATTCTGTGCCCATAATACAAATTTTCTATGTAAATGAGCCCACGTTAAATAAAATGTGAAGAATCACTGTCTTCCTTGAGTTCCCCACTGCTAACAGCATAACGTGGTCATGATGGGTCTGATTCACATGCGCTGAATTCTTTCTATGGATTTCAACAGGCTTTTGACCCAGACTGAAATGGCTCCCATATGTGATGGGAGCTGGACCTAACCACTTCTCTCCTCAGTCACAGCACAGTACCTTACCCAAGACATCCCTTCCCCTCTTAGTGTCTGAAGAAGCATGTCAGACTATCATTTGAAGACTCTCCTCAGACCACTGGAAATAATAAATAATAATAAATAAGCCTTTTGTGAAACAGGCCTCCCAGCTGAACTGAGGGAGATGGCCCAAAATGCAGGAGTTTCCTATGCGATACAGGAGATTTGGCAGCAGGAGTGGAATTATATCTCATTCCAGACAGTGAAAATAACCAAAACCATGAGGTTTTTCACGGAACAAATGGAAACCATGTGACCCGTCACAATGGAAAATGTGTAGCTGCTTTCAGCTCCCTAAGCCCTGACACTTCTTTTTGATTTAACCACAATAATCTAAGTGGAAAATGAATAAATGTCAAGTTTTTTTTTTTTTTCAATAAATCTGTGCACGAGTGAGAATAGGAACCAGAATAAAAGCTTTTCACGACATAAAGTTCATATGTTTGGACCCCTGACAACATTTGCTTTCTCTTATTTTTTGTTGTTATCATTAGGCTTGGTTCCACCACTTATTTTTTTTTTTTAAAAAAAAAAAAAAAACAAACAAACAAACAAAACACACAAAAACACACACACATATACACAAAAATGTTAAATATTATAAGACAGGAAACCAGCTAACGTTTGCTAAGCCTCTAATGAAGCCCAACTTGTAACAAGATGACTTGAATTAAGATGCATCTATTGACTTTTTGAGCTTTTAAAAATTATTTTATATAAGTAAATATTGGATTTAACAGGTTCTCATTTGGGCAAGGTTTCCGCGTGTTGAAATGAGCTTGGTTGAGCATGAAATCTCACACACTAGTAAAAGAAATGAATACACCAAAGGTTGTATATCATACTTATCTTTTGGGGAATATTGATGTCAGATTGTCCATCCAGAGACAGGAATAACAGACTTACATAATTATCAGTCTGTGTTCAAGCAGTAGCTCAATTATCCAACTTTAGCAGATTGTCTTCACTGTGCTTTAAGTTTCCACTTAAAACAAGTAAAAAATGGAAACTTCCACTGCTGAGATAACCTCTGAATGACTGAGGTAATTTGTGATTGGGTGAACAGATTCCCCAAAGGACAGAATTAGATTCATTTGTCTAACATCACACAACAGCATGAAAACATAAAGACATTGTATTCTTCATCTGATGCCATCAAGAAGTTCATGTGGTTACTCCAAAAATAAGTTTTTCATGTGCTTATGTACCTGCCTAAATCAAAGCCTCAAGAAAGAATTAGATCATTTCATCTCACTATAAGTCTGAATGAATTTTGTCTTCAGACAATCTCTCCTTAGACAAGAAAGAGTAATTTTTGAATCACAGACACAATTTGTGACTCTATAATTATGTGGAAAAGAGATCTTTCTCCTAGGCTCCCGTTCTAGAAAAGAGTTACTGCCTGATATATAAATTATTTCTATGGAGGGAGAATACTCAGCTAGTGTAATTAAATATATTATTTACCACTACAAATCTTACCTTGCCTCAGACTTTAGCCTATCAAAGCTATAAAAAAGACTATTGCTTTGTAATATCTATTTTACCTCTCAAGGGTGACTTAGTTCCTAAACGTGATTGGCCTGTGAATAGGCCTCTGCAGTCTTACACTGGTTTTCTTCTGATGGCACAAGTAAAATAACTCCACTTACACAGGCAGAAAGCTACATAAAATAAACTGTTGTTAAAGTCTCCTTGAGGTGGAAGAGAAAGTTCTGAAGTTCAGCATACTCGAGCCTCTGCTCCCTGCCAAACGTTAAGCTGCCTTTACTGGAAAGGACCCCCTTCAGGTTCCCACTAGCAGGGTTGCTGTAGCAGATGGTCTTTGTTGCATGGGTAATATCCAATATTTTCTCTGTCAGAGTCTCTGTACACAGTTGGCTAGGTGCCACTTTGCTAACGTCTTGTTCAGGTGGATAAAAGAACCCTTTGCTGGTGTGGGAAATGTGAAGCTCAGGGGGTTAAAATGGAACTAATGCATGGAAACGACAGTGACCAGAAATAAGGAGATAGTTTATCACATGAAGCATGATGTGTTAAGAATCCAGTGCTCTTCTGAACATTTTTATAGTTACCATCTCACATGACCAGTTACCAACTCATACCACTATCTCCTCTGTATTACTGGCTTACCCAGGTTTTCTTTTTTAATATATTATTATTACTATTACTATTATTAGTATTGTTATTACTTTTATTCCTTGGTCAACTTTTTTCCTTCTTACTTCATCTTCTAATATATTGTAAGGTCACAAGGCCTGACACCATAAGGCATTACCTGCTGACTAGTGGATTAAGGTTGTCTTGGAAAGTCTGGTTCAGCATTTTTCAGAAAGAATGCTGAAAACCAAGCCTGTTTTCCTACCCTCATAAGAACAATTCAAATGGTTTTGCTGTAAGCTGTAACTGGAAAAGAAACTACCACTTTCAGGGAAATGATTTCACTGAAAATGGTAGAGCAGTACAGTACCAAGATAATAGCCTCTTGACAAATATGTGATGAAAAACTATTACCAAAATATGGTATCATATTATGTCACTAGCCTTGCAGGAACTGCGATAATATAAATAACTTCAGCAAAGATATTTTGTTTTCTTTGGTTATCAACCAGATAGTTATAGGAGTTTTATGTGCTAGCAATAGGGATCAAGAAAAGAGATGAGGGCTGAACTTAAGGAGAAAAACTCTAGGTTTAGTCTAAACCTGGAGTTAAGGACAGGTGCTGGTGGGTGTATTCACTTACTGGGAGAAACTGGGAAGACAAAGAATTCTCCACAAGAGAAAGGAATTTTAGACAAAATATTTTCCCCATCACCTGAAGGACAATAAAACATCTGGAAAGTGTTACCAGCCAATTTGTGCTGGAACCCAACACAGGAATGAGTTTTGGAGACCAGTCAAGGGCTCTGGGAAGTGACAGAGGAGTGATGAATAGGTAAATCAAGGTGAGATAAGTGATGAGGAGAAGCACATCAAGCACAAAGTTCATTGCCTCTTTCTCCTCCCTGTATGTCAGTTGTAGGTTGGAATATTTTTTTCCCTCACCTTGCTTGGCCAGGTCCTGAAGATATATGTTCACAGCTAAAGGCCAACATAATTCTCTTCAGGGGAGTGTGCTTTAGTGTATAAAAGAGATTTACGGTGTTTATCAGTTTGAAGACATTCTAACAGTTTTCTGCAGAGATGCAGACCCATGTCTAGCACATTTACACTAAATGACAGCATTGGTCTCTTCTTCTGACCATCTGTCACACATGCCTCAGCAGCACTCCATAGACGTACCCTAACCTTATATAATTCTGCTGATTGGAGGCTGGAAAAAACATATGCACATATTCACTGGAGATAGTAGAGCTAGAAAACACCTCTTATACATTTATGCATGCTCTGAGACCTTATCCAACAGAAATAAAATTGATTTAAGACTGGAGAACATCCTGGATTTCATGGGCTGGGGCAGGGTGGGTGTTTCAGTCTATGGCAGCTGAGATCCAGGTTCTGATATTTCAGTGAAATAATTCTCCTTTAAATAGCATATTTCTCTTAGATGATTTCCATGAAATAAGCCCATTTACAAAAATTGAAAACAAGATGATTTAGAGAGTATTTTACCACTGCATATCAATGCAGTCTATTCTACAAGAGCCATTATCAGTCTAATTATCAGAGAGTTTGCTCTTCAAATGTTTTCTATTGAAACTGATGATTCTTGGAAAGAGGAAGACTTTTCCTTAACAATGAGATATCAAGATTTTATTAAAGAAACTAAGGTGTACCATAGCTCCTAACAGTTAGTAATGAAGTAAAGAAGCTTTGGCTCCTAGTCCTTGTTTCTCCCCTGAGCTATGCTGCTTGTCCAGAACAATGTTCTTGTGGAAACAAGGGCATTTCCTGTGGTCACATCCACTGCTGATTTTGGATCTTTTGTTGTGCAGGCCAGCTGTGAATTTAGCATAATTTAAGACCAAGGAGCCTACAATGCATTGTAGTTTGGGCTGTACCACTTAATAGAACCCCAGACAAATCAAAGAAACTCATAACTACTTACATTAGAGGGTGACATTTAGTTGGCAAAGACTGGTGAAACCAGGATATGTTCTGTCCCTCAAACAACAGTTTCATAAAATCTGTCCAACAGATACAGGGAAAGCTCCAGCCACCTGGTCAAGACAGAATTGCATATCCTAACTTTGCTCATTATGAAACTCCAAGAGAAACCTTGGAGAGAAAAGCAAGTAGCAAGCTGTCTTCCCTGCTCTAGGAAGGGGGAAAACCAGGAGCCAACCAGCCTTAAGCTGTCGCAAATGTGTATGTTGTCTTCACTGTTTTGTCTCCTGCTTATGACAGCACCAGCTTTCTGCTACATTTTCACAGAATTCATCAGGAAGAAAAGTCCTACTGTCTGGAATGGTAAGATAAATAATCACATTTCTTAAAGTTTAGTTATAATCATTGTGCCAAATGAAGCTTTATTCCTGCTATACTATTCTCTGCACAATGCTCTATTCCTGCTATACTACTCTCTTCATTCACCTTAAGATAAGGAGAAAAAAATCAACATGAACATTAATATAGGCCCATTGCTTGTGCTGGGTCTCAAAGATTTAAATAGAATTCCTTGGCCTGTAGTGCTTTGCTTCATAAGTGCCCAAATAATTGCTGGACTGCTTTAGACTCACAGTCTATTTGGCCCAGTGCTTGTCTTCAACAGTAAGTAATACTGGATTCAGAGGAAAATACAGTCCTAATATATATATATATATATTTGGTCAGTATATATGGAAGCTCTCCCTCTATGACTAGTTTACGAAAAGGATTTGTTTTTCATAACACCTGCTAGACATTGTCTTGAGTTTAGCTCAGGTTGTAGCAATTTATACTTTCAATTTTAAGGAAGATCTTATCTGAATATATGTGGGACTGCCCAAGATGGCAGTCTTCAGATGGACAGGCAAATGTGATCATCAGATGGACAGGCAAATGAGATCTAATCCTCTGTCCATGAAAATCTTATCCTAATGACCGGTTCCAATTTGTCTTCTCAAATATCTCTAGCAAGCTTGGAACAGAAGCTTTCTCCTGGAGAGCATTTTGCAGCCCAGTCCCACATGTGAGGACTCAAGAAAAATTTGCATCCTTCCCCACAATAATTCTGTTTGTGGATACAGTCACACTGCAGGCACTGAGGCTCACGTGGCTCCAACGCAGAACTAACCCACTCCCTGCGGCTGTCCGCATGCCACTGACTTGTGGAGAAGTGACACAAAGTGTAAACAGCAGCCTTCATCAAGGCAAAATGAAAAACGAATGTGCTTCCCAGTGCACCCTTCACATCAAAGAGCCAAGACTTGAAGGCTACCAGACTCCAGGACAGCGTGCGTTCAACTCAGCATAAAAACATAATTAACTAGTTAAACTATTACATAAACATGTTTGCATTGTTATTTACTAACTATCACAAGAATGCTTTGTAACAGTTAATTAGCTCAAGGGGTTGAGGAGAGAGAGGAAATGGCTTTGCAAGGAATAATAAAAGACAAAGATTCTGGATCAGACTTCTTAGAATGGAAAAAAAAAAAAAAAAAGAAGAAGAAGAAGAAAAGAAAAAGGAAAAGCAGAAACAACGATAACAACAAAACTCTCAAAAAACAATAACCCCACACAACTGTCCAGAATGGAAACCTTGCAAAGTTCTAATTCCCATATGTTTCTTCTTTTGAATTACATTTGCATTTTAATTGTTATATTTAAATTATTATTTGAACAAATAAACTACCAAGTTCATGTTTTCATGTCATAAACGTGAATCACCAAGGGTCCTAGAGTTCCAGACACAAAATACATCATAGGGGTCTGAAAAAACTTTATTTGTGAAGATGTTTTATTCTAAGGTTGTAAAAATCCTAACTGTAAACACAGGGTACAATCATGAGCTATACCAAGGTGACAAAGCATTTGGACACAATTCCAAAAGTACGGAGAAAAATAATTTATTTATTTATTTATTTATTTTAGGAAGAGTTTTACCTATTTAACTATGAATGGATGACAGACAAGACCTCTGAATAAGATGTTATTCAAACCCTATCTGGGATGTTTCCATTTAGAGGAGAAGAAAGACTGGAACAAAGTGCTTTTCAATCTCATTTAATGCAATCTATTTTCAACACTAATTTTAGAGTAAGGTGAAGGTTCAAAGATTTCTGTTTCCATAATACTCTTTTGTTAAGAATAAAAGTGAGATGAGATTAATCTCTACTACATTTTCTCCATTAACTTCCATTAAATTCATGCCACAATTTATTTCCTCAGTGGCTGTTCCTGGAACTTCAGAGGGACATTCCATATTTTGTAGGAAATACCTTTAGAAAATATAATTTATCTGTTTCATTTTTTGAAGACACTCTGGTAGCCATATGCCTCCATTTCCAGACAGGAGTAGTTCTGTTCCACAGCTGTTTAGCACACATTATTCAGAGGATCAGAGAACTGAGGAGATTTGATCAAAGAAGGTCATTCTGGTAGCTAAAATGATGATGTATCCTTGTACCTGACAGTGCTTGGCAACCTACTTTGAACCTCTCAATTAACCTTCCTGCTCTCTTTCAGCACATTGTAGAGCAAATTTGCTTTACAATGCATTGTATTACTAGAACAGCTGATCTTGCAGTACAAGAAATAATCAAGCTCAAACTTGAGATTAATGGGGTTCTTTCTTATGGTTTCTGGCACTAAAAAGATGTAGAGATTCACCTAGTGATTCTGCACCAGCCCAGAGAAGAGGCAGAAAGATGATACATTTCTGCCTCTGGTCTGATGTGAAGAACTCGGGCTGTGTCAGATGGGCTGACCCAGAATACAGCCCTGCAGGTAGGATATAGACAGAAATCCTCATGCAAGACTGTGGTGGGTCTTCTTTGCAGTAGTTTCCTATATGTTTCAGAGATTCTGGTACTCAGTGTAGTCTACACTGCATCATGAAAACCACAGTAAACCTGTCCTCAAAACTATGTTTTGCCTGAGGAAAGAGTGAGCTTGGCCATAGCAAGGCCAGAGACCACCCTTCGGAGCTTATGAGAACCACGTGCCCAAACAGATAAGGTACATTAATACGTCCTGACAATGATGAATAACTTCAACCTGAGAATCAGTGAGAAGTAGGAGGATTCCCAAGCACTGCTTCCAGTATGCTTAATGGACCAAGACATTTTGTTCCTTGCACTTGTTTTTGGAATTCAACCCCTTCCTTTCTTTCATGGTGGTTAGGATTTTTAGCCACTGTATTTCTTCCCCATTAATCAGACAGAGCAAGTGGTTGTGTTTAGAGCCATAAAGTAAAAGGACCTCCCCCCACCAGCAGTCTTTTGTGTGAGAGTTGGTAAGGGTGAAAACCATGGTTGTTAAATCAAACAATCCATTGAACAGCACCTCACTGCAAGCAAAAGGTTTTAAACATATTTTAATCTTTTGCTTGACTTCCTGTTTTCTTAGCCAAAGCAGCAGATGTTCAGATTTCATCAAAACTTAGACCACTTCAGGTTGGTCTGAATGTCCTCTGAAGTAACTCTTCCAAGGTGCGCAAACTGACTTCTCTTTTGAAGACACATGCAGTGCTTGGAGTCATAGTCAAGACATGCATTATTTAACACGTTATCAAGGTGCAACTCATCTATTCAGCTCACACTGAAGCAGACCCCTGTAGCTGCTCATTTTGGCCATCCTGGATACCTGAATATTAGCAGGCGTATGTTTAGAAAAATGAATCTTAACCAAGTTGTCAGTTCAGCTATTGTACCTGTCCTTCTCTGCATCTTTGTGTTGGCAAGCTTGAGGTAATTCAGACTGGTTTATTCAGCATTAAAAGTGAGTCAGGCAGATTTCAAAAGTAAGACTGTTCTTTTAAGATTGTGAAAAAAATAAGGTATGGATAGACAAGTAATTTTATGGCTGCTTCTGTGGCATGAGTGCATAGAAGTGGGTAGCTGCAATTGCAGGATAAAGACTTTTTCACCCTTTAAGTTTGTCTGCCATTAACTTTTATTCTGAATACAGAGAATAATATTTACATGAAAGCTATATAAATCAGAAGTTCAAATTAAATTCCTATTCGACTACTCCAGACCATAGATAACAAGAACTTAGCAAAGTCTTCTCATGCAAGGTGCATACAATTATCCACTCATTAATATATTCATATATGTTTAATTGGACAAGCTGCTTTCAACTGAACAAAAAAATTGTCAGATCAACTCTTGGGCACTGCTAGAAATTCAGTACCTTAAAAGATTTCATGTAAGGATCATTGTCAGCTTACCATCCCTTTTTATCAAAGACTCCTTTTTTTCAACTTAAAACATGGGAAGAAATAGGGATATATATACCAGCAGAGTCTCATCCTTGTTTTGTCCATTATGATTTTGGCTACAAAGGAGTGGTTTTAGATCACAGCATTGTAGTTATGGAAGAGGACTTGAGATTATTTCCAGCATACAAGATATTTTCATTTATTGCCAACAAAAAAAATACTTAATGGGTAGTGTAGGTACCTCATCATAACCTCAACAGCCTGGTTTCCAGTGACAAGATAAGGGGGATTCCAGTAGCTTTTTGTGAGGTCATTCAGAATCCACTTCCAATTTTTTTTTTTCTGTGCTTTTATAAATATTTTCAATAAATACTATCTGTAATCAATGATTTGATTTAAATATTAGTATCACAGAATAATCTAACTGAAATTTCTCTAATCTCTTTAGCTTATTTATTGGAAAACCTATTTTTTTTTTTTTCTATATTTTTCTTGTCCTGCTGCAACTCATGCCTTTGCTGTGTAAGGTGTCATAGCTTTCTATTGTCAGTATGCACTCCAGCCAAAGTCTGATTGAATCAACATCTTTTTGGACTTACACAAAAGAGAAAGATTGCAGTATGTGAGTTTCTTTATTAAATGACAGTGGTTCAACTTGCACAAAATGAATTTATTTTAACAATATTTTGGACAAAAGTAACTGATATTTTCTTACTCTGAAAAATCAGTACTATTATCTAGCTCAGGACAGAATGAATCACACCTGATAATAATATTGATTGATTTCATCTCTGCTATTATAAAGTATTGTATTGGTATCTAGCTCCGATGAACATATCATAAGTTGAAAACCCCACTCAGTGGCATTAATCCCATACATTATGTCCAAAGATCTTGAGAAGCTAGTCTATTGGCAAATACAGTCTATTGGCAAATATTTAGCTGGGCTTTTTGGACTGACAACACTGGAGGATCTACATTTAACTATAACTACATGACTAGTGTGTATCTCAGATTTTTCAGCTCAGGTTTGCCATGGGCAGAGTTGAGCTTTTAAGACCAGAGACCAGTCACTCTGTTCTCCTGCACAGGAATTCTCCTGCTCTGCCTTTTTTCCTCACCCCCAGATGAAAGGCAGTGAGCATGAAGACCTATCCTCCTTCCACGTTTGCTGCGGGTCACCCAAGAGACCATTCGCTTTTCTGTCCACACATCTGATAGTGATCTAAGCTCAAAGTGGTTACAATAACACGACATCCTCTAAACATACACATATGCACACACATGCATCTACAGAGGGCTTTGAAGTCCTCTAGGCTTGACACAGAGCGTGAGGCTGATTTCTGCTGTGTTTTAGTTTGGTTTTACTGTTACTATTTTATTTAAACATACCTTTTGTAGGGACTATGCTCTTTGCTGTTCCCATGAGGTTCCCGTGAGGAGGCAGAATTATTTTTTTTACCCTTTCCCTGGCATTTTTTTTTTTATTCTCAGACACTACCCTGATATGGAATTTGCACATGTTCAAAACAGAAGTAAAAAACAGAAATAAACGTTTAGCTTTTTTTTTTTTTTTTTTTTTCTCCCCCCCCCCCCCCCAACCCCCCCTTGGAGCTGCATGAAGGCAAGGCTGTAAGAATATGGCATGCTTTCCTACAGCAATCATGTAAAAGCCATTAGAGAGCTGCCCTTAACTTGTACCATATCCCCAGTCAGCCCCAATAAAAAAGACACAAGAAATATGTACATGCCACTATATTCTTATATGGAATCAATCTCTCTTTTGTTAAAACAGTAAAGGAAATTTGGTGTTGAAAGAATGTGTGTTCTGAAAAAAAATAATAAAAAAAGGCCACTAGATAGCTCAGGGGGCTCTTACCAACAAAGAGACATACTTACCTCTAGTTATGTCTAGCTTTTTGGAAGTACTACTCCTATTTTATAGAGTACTTGGCCATTTAGTAGCATGTGAAGATCTCAGCTCCAAGCTTGACCTTGTTAGGTGTTTTAAATAAATCTTCTTTAAAAGCAGTGTCAGACCTGAAAACCTTGAAGCCTGGATGGAAAAGTTGCCTAAAGGAAGGCGTTAGCTGAGTTTCAAGGTCAGGTACTGAGGTACTCTGAAATTAAGGGTGTGACTATTTTCAGCTCACTTTGCCTACCTCGACATGATGTGCCAAATTTGTCTGCATAGTTTCCCCCTAAAATCACTGTAGAGGAATAAACACATACAAGGAGGGATTCATTTTCTCTCTCTTATTTGCCCCTCTCAGGACAGGAGATAACCTCTCTCTCTCATTGATTCCAAAGTCAAGCTGGGTGAGTGAAGTTTAAATAACTAAAATCTGGTGAAATAATTGCATATTTATAGATGTCTCTGATGTTACATAACACATCCAAGAGAGCCAAGGTCTATTTCTATGCTTTTTGAGATTCTTAATACCATAATCATGACACCATTAGTAAAAGCTGAGATGGTCTGTAAACACTTAGTATCTCTGGAAAACTTCAAGTTAACATAGAAAACCTCTCTCTCTCTCTCTCTCTCTTTTTTTTTTTTTTTTCTCTCTCTCTCAATTCCTAAAAACAATCTATACAATTGAATTAAGAATTTCATACTTTTTGATTTAGGATTTAATCTATTTGTATAATTTGTATCTTTTCAGAATATATTTTCTAGAAAACTTCCAGTGCTTCCACAGAACTACGGTGGTCTGCCCCAAGATTTACTTTTTCTTGAAAGGTTTTTCCTTTAGGGAATGTCTTTCTAATAGTTCAGTGGTGGTCTAGAAACTGACCTTCTTGAATCTCATGATATTTTTTGACTCGCTGGTGGCTATTCACATCACCTGAAAGAACACCACAAAAATTACAGATGGCAACAAATGACTAACCCAAAAAGGCACTTCTGTGAAAGGACCAATGTAACTCCCATCACCACTGAGCATGGAAGGAGGAAGGAACTTCAAGTTGTTGTATGAGCATTTTAGGAAAAATATCACAGACATGCACCACCTGATACATTTGATCATGTGGAAAGGTGAGTTGGACATTGGCCGTGACATTTAGGTTTGGAGAAGGGAGGATGCTGACTGGCTATGAACAGAGTACTTAGTAACCATTTCAATTCCGTCCTCCTACCCCATCCAAGAAAAGGAGGTTATCTGAAATAGGTAAAGCAAGGGAAAGTTGCAATAATATATGGGACCATAACATATATATATATGTATATATATACACACTTCTTTTTTTCCTCTTTCTAACCTGACTGGCTAAACGGTTTCTTAGGAGTTGTTAATCACATCTCTCTGGTTAACTTCATCTCTAAAGTAAGGGGATAGAAATTCCCATCTGGATCTAAGCAATTTTTCAGCAGGAAATTTAGTTTTAAAGGGACCCATTCTTTTGTTTTCATGGTTGTACATAAACTGTCATTTTCCAGGAACATTAGTAATGTAACTGTCATGTTGATTCAAGTTTGCTGAAAACACTGAATAGAATGGTCTATGGTGGTCATTAAATAGCTCAATTTTTGTATAATTTACATTTGGTTTTACATTTAAATATATCTGTAAATTCCTGTTGGTCAGAATGAGAAAAGTACACAAAATCCCTTCCTGAAGAAACCTACTTTGGTCTGGAGCTCCCTTTTTCAGGGTAAACAACTATGTTTGCCAGTCTGGCTCTCCTAATTAGTCTGTTTCATCTGTAAACAATTTCAGCAATATGATGTAGAGGAAACTAAATTTGCAAAGCATAAAGTGACTTGTGGGCTAAAACTGAGAGACATCGCCTTCAGATTAGGGGCCTTGGAGAATGATGCTCCTAGTTTATGATGGAATGAAATATTTTCATTTTCATGCTTAGACACTGTAGTAATGAAGAACAAAGAAAACAAAGAGTTTAATTTGTATGAAAACTTATTTTTATATGAGAACATATTTTTTATAAGTAAAATGGACTTTAGATTTTATCTATAAGGTGTCAGAAAACAAGTATATTTAATAGTTGAGATTAAAGATCTGAAAATCTAAAGGCATCTAGGGTGAATTTTTCTTGTTCTCCATGCTATGTTTTTGCTTTTCTGTCCTGCATGGCTTCATTCTTAATGAACTTTCTTCCTGGAATCCTGTCTTGTACATTTTCTTTCTTCTAGTCCAAATGTTCTGACTTTTGGTAGTAAAACTAACTTCAAATTTGATCATGTGTTCCTGAAGGGAAAATGTCACTTAATCAGCCATTCAAATATTTTAATATAATCAAAATTAACTGTTCATAGAATGTTTTTCAAATACATAGTTTATTCATGAGAGAAGACTTGTAATAGCAGAGACAAAAAGATAGAGAAGAAGGATGCAAAATTGCTCTATGTTGAACTGAGTAATTTTTGTCAAGATCTGAAGCCACAGAGGTATGGCTAATGAGTCAGTTGTGACAGCTGAGATAAGGAACAAAGTCACTGGAGGCGGTATGGAAGCAGCCTCAGCAGCAGATTGTAAGTCATTGCTGCAGACCATAAGGGACCATGCGTGTGTGCATGAAAACCCACCTCAGCTAGAGTTGAGTCTTTCAAGGTATGCCAAGGATAAGAAGAGCTTTTTAAGTCCACATTAGTAATAAAGAATAACCAAGAAAAAATGTTTCTCTTTCTATTTGGGGTGGGTGATTTAGTGACAGATAAAGATAAGGCTGAGATACTCAACACCTTTGTCTAATTCTTCTAACAGATCTCCCAGGTGTTTGTGTCTATTGGTGGCATTCAATGAAGAAAACTATCATCAGTGGATCAAAGTCAAGACAGGGATTACTTGAAGGAACTTAATCTATATGTCCATGGGCTGCATCAAAGGGTACTGAAAGAACTAATGTCCTTGCAGAGATCTTAATATCTCTGAAAGGTCCCCTTGAAGGTGAGGTCCCCAACACCTGTGGAAAGGGAAATGTTTTCACCTTTTTCAACCTCTACCAAAAATGAAGACTTGGGAAACTCCAGGCCAGTCGATCTTACTTTGGTCCCAGGAAAAATCATGCAGTAAGTCTTCTTGCAAGATTTCAGGTCACATGGAGAAAACAGAGGTTAGGAACAGTGAACATGAATTTGTCAGAGATAAATCATGACTACTTCATTGCCTTCTAAGATAAATGATTGGATTTCTAGATAAGGTGAGAACAATGAATAACAATTATTTCAGCTTTAGCAAATATTTCAACATGGTATCCTATAAGAAAGATGCTGGATCCAAGCTCTTCACAGTGAGGCTTCATTACAGAAGGCTGCGAGGCAACAGGATAAGTTGTATGAAGAGCTATTTGGACTGGAGCAACTATTACAGATAAGGAGAAACTTTTTCCCACTGACAATAGTCAGGAATTGGATTGGGTTGCTCAGATAGTACATGCAATGTCTGTCTTTGGAGGTTTTCAAAATCTGACTGGAGAAAACCCTGAACAACTTGGTCTGACTGCATTGGAGTAGAGATGTCCTGAAGTCCCTTTGAAACTGCGCTATCCTACTATATTACATAGCTTCATGATTTGGAATTACTCTGGAGTCAAGTTTAGATGGAAAATGGTAGTCTAATAAATGAAGCAAAGAAATCATGAAGCAAGAAAATAATAAATAAAAAACAAATCTCTAGTGAACAACAACAAAAAATGAACCTTTTTTTTTTTTTTTTTTTTTTTTTTCTACCCGTAGTTAATTCTTATTGTAGACAAAATAACAAGCTTGCATTTATTACTGGCTTGTAGTTTCACTATGAACTTAGTAATTCCCTCAGAAATGCAAGTCCTGTACAACTATAAATTTTATGTTCAATAGATCTTGGTTTCTAATTCTACAACAAAAAAGGGTGAGACAGAGGAAACAGATAATTTTCCCAAGGCTATGCTGTCAAGAAATATTAAAGATAGCATCCCGAATGGGTTTGTACCACACATTTCTCAGAAACTAGAAACTAAAAGAAACAATAACAACAGCAACAATAAGAACAACACTGTGATTGAACGGGTTTACAACATTAACTAGGTGACTCCTTATACATGCCTAAAGAGGCAGCCCCTTTAGCTTCAAAGTTACTGGAAACCTATTAAAAGATTAAGTTTGCCTTAGGAAATCAGAAAGATGGATTTAAATAACCTTTTACAGATAACATACAGTTTAGTCTCATAATTCTGTTTGCTACACAGAGCTGTTTTTGATTGTTCTGTGAACACTGTGGAAGCAGATGTTTCTTGCTGTAGTAATGGCCACTGCTCTTTGATCCTGGAACAAACCAGAAACCACAGACGGGATGAAAAACACTAAGTGTTCTGATTAAGATTTGGGACCAGGAAAGGTAGGCTTTCTATGCATACCTATTCTTTTAGAACATGAGTTATGGGGCATAGGCCTAGGACCCTCAGTCTGAATATCCAGCATGCTGGGCAGCTCCTTTAGGAAGAAATAGAAACCTTTTACGTATACATGTGATATAGATTCATGCAGGGATATATAATACTAATAAGAGTCATATTCAGCCCTGTAGAATCTTAGTGTTTGTATGCAATATTGCAAATGTAAGCATAAGGAAGATTATTTTGGTTTACGACTGACTCTAAGTAAAAGAAAATATCTTTGCACTACACATACAAGGAGCATACTTCAACAAAACAATGAGAATTTTTGTTCACCTGTTAACTATTGTCCATACCCTCAGAACAAGCTCTTGTTTCCTCTGGCAGCATCAATGTGCATCATTCTGTTCAGTTCCTAATCCATTGCAATCCAAACAATCTCAGATAGTTACATGATATGGATCCTTGTGAATGATGGGGACCTGAAAGGACTCATACCTTCAGTTTGGCTTGCTAAAACTAAGGTCAGGAGGTGGTGGTTGCCTTTCAAAGAGGTACCTGATACTACTGGTAACGTCTGCTCCCAGGGCAGATGGATCAGGATGACAATGTCTGAACAAGTCCCAGTCTTTGGGTCTGACTGAGATGTCCAGAACCACCAGCAGTTCACTGGGAGAGCAAAATTTTCTGATGTGCAGTGGAGTGAAAGAAGTTACTTGCAGAGTCTGAAATAGGACTTCAGCTAGATTGCAAATCATAATACAGGTTGGTGCTACAATTTTGCTGAGTTTCACCCTGTGTGATCTCACTGTATAAACTGTGAATTATCTTCCCAAATTCATAGTTTCTTTGCTGTCACATCGTATTGCAAACATATCTAATTAGTTCACTGCTGTTATTCAATTTCAAGATTTCTTTTTGGCATCACAGAAGTGTATTTTGGATGGGAGCTGAGTGACATTTTTGATGAACAGTAAATATGTTAAAATTCAGCATCTGAGATGTGTGGGATGGAACAAAATATGTTTGAAAAATTCATTTCAAATTTGGCAAAATGTTTCAGCCAAGAAAAAAAAAAAAAAAAAAAAAAAAAAAAAAAAAAAAAAGAGAGACATTTCAAAGCTGTTCACTTTCAGATTTTCAAAAGAAAACTTTTTAATTTTCCATAGTGCCTGACATCCAGTCTATAGAAAGTGTTTAATCTTAAGTGGGTAAAAATAATTAAACCAAAAATTTCTATGCAAACCCCAAACAAATCAAAGTATTCAGGTTTTTTGTTCCCATTTGAAAACCTGTAATAATTGTACCTTGATTCCACCAAAAGTACTTGTTTCTCCTTTTAACTTTTTGGGTAACATATTTAGTTTCACTTCATATATTTGTTCGTCTTCAAGGACAAGTGGTCTAAAAAACATGTATTTATTTTTTCGTCTTTTCATTTTTTTCAGCTTCAGTGCTGTGGTGTATTAGTCTCATGCCTTTTTCTTCCCTAAATCTTTGGAACAAAGATGTGTTATCATGGTGAACTCTGGGAAGCACAGAGCTCTCCTGAAAGGAATATTGTGTCACTTCCAGAGGTGGCTCATTGCACCCTCACTACTCACTGCAGCCTTGTCGGGCCTTCTGGGGCTCATTGGTTTTCTATATTGCTTTGGTCAGTTTTTAAATGTCAA
Organism: Heteronetta atricapilla; assembly: GCA_011075105.1. Classification (NCBI taxonomy): domain Eukaryota; kingdom Metazoa; phylum Chordata; class Aves; order Anseriformes; family Anatidae; genus Heteronetta; species Heteronetta atricapilla. The sequence goes on along the minus strand of CM021732.1, from coordinate 2,419,088 downwards.
CCATGTTTAGAAGTAGGATGCTGTTAAAAGAAATGGCTGGGAAAATCTAACAGCCCACAGCCACCTCCCTCTCCCATTCCTCCCAGTGCACACACCCTTTTCTTTCTCAGTCATACATTTTTCTTTCCTCTTTTTCATTGGCTCTGACATTCATCTCATTCCTATGCAAGCTAATATATTTCATGCATAGATTTGAAAACAATCCTTCTTTTTTACCCTTGTTGAGTCAGATTTTGGTCAGTTCAGTAAGCTTAATCTACTTTCTAAGGAGTTAAATCAGCAGCAAAGATAGCATAAAGGAGAGATGAATCCAAATTATCAGAGTGATAGAAAAGTAAGAGAAATCAGAGAGAAAGGAGTAACAGAAACAGGTTGATAATAGTGAGCTGTTAGGTAATCTCTGTAGGAATGTGTAACATTCTGTAACATTATTAGGGTTTAGAGTTAACATTTCATTAATAACACTATATTTGTCATCTCAGAAATGAACAACTAGCCTAAAGGTGTTGTGTTTCCAGCATTAGATTATGCAATTCTATCTCCTATGGACAAAATCTACTATGGATTTTCTCTTGGAGCAGAAAATGTATGAGGCTAATGTTCTACTTGATGATTTGAGGAACATACTATGGAAGAGATAAAATATAGACTTGTACATATTTCTAAAATATTTCTTAAAGTAGCATTATTCTAGGTGAAAATGTGCAGTGCCCCACTTAGTGTCGCTACAAGAAGGCAGAAAGTGTTCATTGGCATGTCTTCATGCATGACTAATTCTACCAGACAGAATTCATCCAGATAATGATAAAACCATCTGTATCATCCTGTCTTGTTGTTCTTGCATCAGCACTGGTTAGAAGAATGAGTCATAGGACTTACTATCCATAAGCCAGATCTTGCCTGTTCTGTGACATCATCTTTATTGCTATTAATATGTGATGTGTCCCTGTATGTGCTAAGCTCCAGGCTGATCAAGTAACATATAGTCCCTGTATCTCCTTATAATACTGTATATCAGTTTAGACACTATGAAATAATTTTGCATTTCTTGCAGATTGTGTACCTACACAGGCTCCTGATTGAAAGTGTTATGTTTAAAAAGAAGAGTGAGGGAATTCATGACCTGAGGTCCTGAGTTTGCAATTTAGAAGGGGACTGATTTCCAGGGCTGATTTCCAGGACTCCTACAGCAGATTCCCACGACCTGTTGTGCCTTGCCAACTCTCCTCTCTCTCTGTTGCATCTGTACCATCACCATTTAAAAAATAATGTCATAACTTAGTGAAACTTTTCAGTTCTATGCTCTAAGTGTCGTACAAAGCTGGTTGTCCTATCTTGATTTTGTTGCTGTGAGGGAAGAATGTCTGTACTACATCACGCATTCTCATGCCAAAAAAAAAAAAAAAAAAGCCAATGTCTCTATTTTGGCTTAGTGTTTTGGCGTCTGCCTTCTAATAGATGTATCAGAGCTGTGACATCCTGATACCATGATATCTCACAAACTGGGAAACCAAGAAGTTGAGCAGTTCACTCCAGCCTGCAGAGAGCCTTTCTGAACAGAACATGGTTTCACAAAAATCTTAGTGCTGGGGTGTGTTAATGTTCAGAAACTCCCCGTGCAATGGGAGGGAGATGTAAAGGTAGCCAAAGAGAACAGTCACAGGAGAAGGAGTGCCATGTGTGTAGACTGAGAAGGCATATGGATTACTGTGGGTCTGCAGCACCTTGGTGACCATAGTAGGTGCCAGCACGCAGCCTTTGCTCACCCCACAGTTCTCCTGAGGTAAGCAGCACAGTGGGTTTACTTAGGAGAAAGACTGCACAAGGGAGCTTAGTCCAAAGTATCTGATCTGGTGTAAATCCACTTTTAGGATTACATCATGGTGCTTCCTCAGGAGAGTCATGCTCATAGACATTATAGGTAAAGCAACAAGCAATGAGGAAGTAATTAACCATCTCTTTGAGGGTTGTAGACCAAACCTATCATGCAATTTATACAACAGAGCTAAAGAGCTCAGACCTTGCCTGTTAAAATAATAATCACGCTAATCTCAATGGGATGGTACAGTTTCCATTACTCCCATGATCAGATTAGCCTTTTTATGAACAAAGTAGCAGAGGAGACACTCAAAAGCTCAGATATCACTGATGTCTTCAACCTCCCCACAAGATGTGTTCTGTAAGGCCACATAGACCTGTTTATCACTAAAAGGCTGGGTTGAAGATTAGAAGCATTTCACAGAACCACAGGATCACAGAATTGCTGAGGCTGGAAGGAACCTCTGGAGGTCACCTTCCATCCCCCATGCTCAATCAGGGACGCATGACCAGTTGCCCAGGATAATGTCCAAATGGCTTTTGAGTATCTCTGAGAGAGGAGACTCCACAACCTCTCTGAGCAACCCGTGCCAGTTCTCAGTCACTTGCACAGTGCAGAAGTGTTTCCAAAGTGCAGATAGAACCTCTTATATTTCTGGTTTTGCACATTGCCTCTTGTCCTGTCTTTGGGCACCACTAAAGGAAGCCTGGCTCCATCCTCTTTGCACTCTTCCTTCAGGTGTTTATAGACATGGATGAGATCTCCCTGAGCCTTCTCTTCTCCAGGCTGAGCAGTCCCAGCTCTCTCAGCCTCTTCTCACAGGTCAGATGCTCCAGGCCCTCCATCATCTTGTGGCACTCCTTAAAGGAATGCCAGTACTCCTCTGTTACAGGGACCAAAATCTACTTAACTGCTTCTGAACTCTCTTCTTAGGTCATGCTGGTTTTTTGTTTGTTTGTTTGTTTTTTCTTTACTGTTCCCTAACAACAACAACAACAACAAAACTCCCCCAAAAGATAGACAGTAATCTCCCAAAGAAATGATGGACTCTAGACCTAGGGAGATATGTGGAAGTAGATAGAGACAAGTGGTAAATCATAACCTTTTCCAGTACCTGTAATTCCTTCTCCACATGGGCAAGACACATGGGGACAGTGTGGCTATTTGGTGCTCTCTAGTGACCGCTCTATAAAGGTATTTACCACTCCTGTACTGCTGCTAATTGGTTACATTTCAGCTGAAAACAAAGTGAAAAGTTCAATGCTTCTGAACAGCACAAGTGAAGCTGGTTAACCAGGTTCTGATATTAGTACAATAATCTTGATTTTAATTAATTTTCATTTTCTCTCCTCAAATCTCAGTTTTAGGCTGGTTTTGCACAGCAAATAGAGTGCCTTCAGACAGCCATCCTAGAGAGATCTTTCCTATTCTCTTATAAGAAAGCGTGACAATCCAACATGTTTTTGTTTACCAGTAAGTGTCACTCTCTTGCAGTTCAAAAGCAGCCAGGAGGATTCGGGTGAAATATTCTAGCATGAGAAGATCATGAACAAGCAAAGAATATTTGAGCCCAAGGGGCTGCTCATTAGAAAGGTGATTAAAACTGCTCCAAAATCTGAAGGTGTTCTGCTGTGAGTGTTGGTGATGAGTCAGTCCCCAAGAAGAGAGGGTTATAGTTTTGGGAAGTTTTAATATTATGTGTCTATTGTGGTTGATGGAAATGCCAAGTCTGGAACATGACTAATAGGCACGGGAGCCAAAATAGGGATGGAGGATGGTTTTATTGAAAGAAGAGAATTGGAGACTAGAATAAAACAGTAAGTGCAAACAGGATTTCCAAGGGCCAAAGAATGGATGAGCTCACCTTGTCTGTCTTCATTTATTCTCATCTATCTCCCCCAGATTTTTAGTTCTGTGGTAATTTCATTCAAATTTGACAAGTGTGTAGAGGGCAGAAAGACATGTTTCATAAGCACAGATTAAGAATGCAATCCTATGAGACATGAGAGAGGCCAAACAGGAGCACCGCCATTATAAGTCTTAACCTTCAGGGAGGAAGCTGTGCACAGAAGATCTAGGCAGCTGACACAAAAATGCCAGAAAGGACTTGCTGTTTCTGCCATTCATGGAACAATACCCAGAAAGGTCATTGTCTTCTCCTATCCAAAAAAACCACAGTGAGTAGTTTATCAGCCTGCACAACCACCTTGACTTTGACTTTTCTGTCTTGCTCTTTCTCCTCTTGGTTTACTTGAACACTGAGTAACCTGTCAATCTTATCATAGGAAGAGTTATCCAGGAATGAGTGAAGTTCAAATTATATTCTCCTGTTGGACCTGACCTTGAATCAAGGAAACTAATTCATCTCTGCCCATGTCTTAGAGGTCTCTTCACCTGCCCACTGCTGTGAGAGAGTGCTCACTGCTGTGAGTGGAGAAAGCCTGACTGCCTACATATTTATTCATGTCCCAAGGGTTAGGTGAATTTTTGCAACTCTGCTCTGAAAAACAAACAAACAAACAAACAAAAACCACACATTTATTTTTCTGAACCTGTAAAGAGATACTATTTCTTTTAATAGCAATCTACTGTCCAAACAGCTATTTTCATCCTAACTTCAGAACCTTAATTTTCCAGATACACAAAACTCTGTCAAAACTGGTTCAAATTGGCTTATGAATTCAAAAAAAAGGCCTAAACATAGGCAGACTACATGATTGCATAAGCTTCATTTCCATAGGAAAGCAGACAAGAAACCTCTTCCCTGACATGCTTTCTGTGAAAACTGGAAGGGAGAGAGAAAGAAGGAGAGACCCACTTTCCAGTTTGGCCAGATGTTGATCCTTGTTCAAACTGGCACCTGCATTTAAGCCAAATCCAGTCTTTTTATTTACACTCCCCCCACCCTCCCCGATTATGGCCAGATGTTAATTGCTTTAATGTAAGGGAAGAAACAAAAAATCAGTGCTGAAGATCTGGCCTGAGCCCTCTGCTTGGAGGATTTATTGGAGATGCAGGCTTCAAATGTCTGAGCCTGGAAATATTCCTTCCTTTTTGGCCCCCTCCTTCTTTCCCATCACCCCCTCACCCTCAGGCTGCTTATGCTTGTATGTGCATAAAAGAACTTCTCACACATCTGTCTTTATTATTGATAGACATGCTGGCATCTGATAGCATTTAGATTTATTGCCGTGTGAGACATGGTCTTTTTAAAGTACTAATATTTTACCATCTTTCATGCTGAAAGAATGCCAACTTCTAAGAGGCCCAGTAGCCTTCAGGATAAACCTCTGGCTACTCACCTCTGCAGCCTGAGACAGCAGCTCCTTGGAGACCATCCTTCTTGCCTGAGCTGCCAAGAAATGAAATCTGGGGTCTCTCAATCTTTAAGCATCAGCAGTCTTCAGAGTGCACAGGAACTTTGCTGAGCATGTGTACTTTTTTTTTTCTTTCCTTTTTTTTTTTTTTTCTTTCCTTTTTTTTTCCTCTCTGTCTCTTTTCCCTTGTGATCCAGCTGTTTACTTTAAATTTACAAGTTTAAAATGGGCTAGGATCCCCCTCCGCCCAGCTTTTCCACCCTCCTCTTTTCCATGTTCACAGTGGCAAGTTACTGTTTCTGGCTTAGAGCTGTCTTTTCTCCTTGTATCACTGAAAAACAACAAAATATTTGAATAAAATTAGGAAATCACATATGACTCCAGACCAAACTTTCCACTGGTGTAAATCAGCACTGTACCATTGAAATCAGCATCTGTAAAGGCACTTAGCCCTGTAACCAAGAGGCAAAATGAACAGTTGCAAAAAAAAAAAAAAAAGTTAACTTTTCAGCTGAAAGCATCAGTAACTGAACATATTTGCTTGTAAGGTACCAATTATGCTGGCAGGAGGCAGGCAAAGCAAGAAGCAAGTTTCATTCACAAGCCATCATGGAGTATAAACTCATTTGTGATAGAAAAATACAAGTATGACAGATAACATGCATGTTCAGAGCAATCTTTTTTTTTTTTTTTTTTTTTTTTTAAATATACATAGAAAAATATACGTGCACGCATGCATATACACACATACAGGTTTTCTTGGGATCTCTGTTTCCTAGTTACAAGCCTGAACGTCCACATCTGAAACAAACAGTAGATTAATCTCTTATTACTTGCCAAGTAAGTGCTGCCCAGTAGAATTGTGTTATATATTACATTTTTTGAAAACATCAATCTGCAGAGAAAACAAGCTGTCTGTCTTAATGAACCGTGATCTGCTTTGTAGAGCCTTATGAAGGAGGGCAACATCAGAACTAGCAGAATACCAAATCCCTGGAAATTTGGGGGTGACTTGAAACATTTCTGCATGCTCAGTTCTTCATCTCAGAAGGTCTCCAAATGAAGCCAGACCTCTCTGGTCTGGAGCTAGGGTTGGAAACCTCAGAAGATCTCTCTTCTTCAGTTTCTTGCATTTCCTATGCAGGGGATATAAAAGCTATATGGATGAACTATTTTGATATTTTCTGCCTTCAATTTTATATCAAGAAGAGATGCTACCAGTTCTTTATGTAGGGTCTCTGATAAGGTTTTCACTGTTGTTGAGAGACAGAATAGAATATTCATCAGTTTGAACTGGGGAAAGTCACTTTGGTTTTATGTCTGTCTATTTGTGTGGGTGGGTAGGTGCAGGGGAGGTGGTCATTTTAACTAATTGCACAAATTATGCAATTGATAATGCAATATTTCAAGTATTCTGTAGACCTTTAAGCATTTCACACCTTCCTTATGTCACCCTTCTTGAGATGTGACACCATCTCTTAGCTTCTGGGGAGATAGTAAGGTGATTAATTTCTCACCTTCTGCCTGTATTTTGGCAGATCTTGTTGGTCCAGCAGAGCCACAGTCATCTTTAGCCCTTGTATTCTCATTATGATGAGAACTGTGCTTTATATGTAGCCTTGAAGATATCTATGGAGGGTAGAGGAAGGCATCAAAATGTTTTTCAGACCCTGCCCTGGATCAAGCTGGAGCAGATTAATCTCTTCTCCTCTGTGAGTGACTGACCAAGCTGGAGCAGATTAATCTCTTCTCCTCTGTGAGTGACTGACCTTTTCTGTTATGCAGAAAATTAACTGTATCTTCTGGACATTTGAAATAGGCACCATGATTTCAAATGAGTACTGTGCAGGTATCCAAAATCACAGCAGTGGGATGTTGGTGGATCAGAGCAAACCCATATGTATAAATTTAAGTTTGAATGTACCCAGTTTCCTGGGAGCACGTCTTTTTGCTATCTTAGTTTCCAAAGAGATTTTCCTTCCCTCCCTTCCTCTGCCATCTGTGTTTTCTCCATAGTCCTATACCATCAAGGCTGGTTGTCAATGACAAAAACTCAAGTGAGTATATTAATCTGTCATCTTGAGAAAAAAATAAAATAAAATTCTGCCTTCGCTGTAAAAAAAATATTTTATTATTAAATTCTTGCCATCCCAGAATGCTTCTTTGAGATCAATGCATCCTAATCATAAGGTTGCAGACGCCAACCTTTGTTTTTCTTCTTTTGACCTAATGATTTTTTCATTCCCTTCTGTGTAGCAGCTACTGATGTTACTGTGTAGGAACAAAGCTGATGTTTGAGGTGCTCTCAAGGACAGATGCAGGTATGGCTGGAAACACTGCAGGTGAGGAAGGAACATTAGATGATCTTTAAGGTCACTTCTAATCCAAACCATTCTGCGGCGGTGCTTGCACACCCTTGTGACCTGTGTCATCCTGAGTTTCGCAGTTATCTACTCCTCTCTGACCATTCTGGTGCAATGGGTGGTCCTGCCAAAACCTCAGTGTGGTCCATCCAGAGTTAAGAATGGGTAAGGCTTTGGCTTCTTCCAGCATCACTTTGGCCAGTCTTAAAAGAATGGAAATCCACTTTATGAAACCCTTGGTGGATCCTGGTAGAGGGCAAGAATCTGCAAGCTCAGTTCAGCCAATATGGTGCTTCATATAATATCTCAAAATATCACTTATAAGCCTGAAGGAAGAGCAAGGATGTCTGTGTCACAAATCAATGTCTCTGAAGTTGGACAAGGATCGAGTGGGTCTATTGAGAATCTCAGCTCTGGACTGAGTGGGAACTGGAGGCTCATGCCCTGTTTTAGTACACCAAAGGATTGCTGAAGATCTGAGGCTGCAGGACGTTCCTTAAGTGCAAAGGCAGAAACATGTACACCCAGATGTAACCACAAGGCCATTATGCTAGATGGGTCCATGTAACGATCCTTCCTGCTTACCTCACTCTCAGGAATCCAGGGTAATGAAGCCCAGACCCTGCTCTGAGGTTTCTGAGCTCTGTGGTCATCGCTGATTTTCTCTGGATGCATGAAGGACTCAGGGCGTAGAGTGCCAGAGCCTTTACCTCTTAATAAATCTGCTGATAAGAAAAACAACAAATACTCACCCAGCAAAAACTCTGACTACAGCATTTCAAATAGATGAATGGCAGGGACTGTGAATTAAATCCAGACAATATAAATGAAATTCTTAAGCTTGGGAGAAATGATAGAAGATTTTCAGTCAGTCACAATTTTTGCTTTGTCAGCTTTTCTGACCCAGAATTTTGTCATGGAATTACTCTATTGCTTTAGGCTCCAAAACAAGGCAAACAATTATAGAGGAAAGGAAAGCTCAGCTGTCTTCCTGAACGGCACTTACTTCTGCTCAGTAAATACAGGCAATTTTGAGTTTGCAGCTTCAGCTGTGTGAGAAAGAGTGTCTCTGACTTAACCCATTGCTCTCTCTGGGTCTTATCCAAAGCACACGGAAATCAAAATGTCCTTTCCTGCTGACCTTCTGACAGCCTTTGGAACATACCTAGCATGTCCCGTTACTAAAAGTCATTGCACTTTAAGATTTATAGGGCTGCTATCAGGCTGCTCTTAATGCATAGACAATCCTGTTATCTCACAGGCCCTGATGTTAATTACATCAGCTGTAATTGTTCGGCTTAGAGGAGAAGGGGGTGACCAGGGAGGGTCTGCACAGCCCTGGGTAGATGCAGAAGACAAGGAGCAAGGCCAGAAGTTTTCAGTGATGCTGGCTGGAGGCAGTGGTCTGACGTTTAATTTCATCTGAGTCATGGGTGGAGGTAAGAATTAGGAAAGACCAGGCTATCACTGCTCTTGTAATAACAACAACAGAGACCTATGTTAAAAAGAGATGGGAATGGGTATTAAATTCAATTAAATTCACCCTCTTTTTCCCTTCAACGTAGGCAAAGGAGGCAGTCAGTCACCCTTTAGATGCTGATCCTTTCCTTGTGCTTTCAGCTGTTTCTTTATTCACTGAATGCTCTGAGAGTCCCTTGAGGGCTGGCCTTTAATTTGCAGTTCTGTGTGGTCTGGACTGGATTGGATGAGAGACCTCAGTAACCCATGGTTCAAGTCTTGCCCTTACATATGGACTTTGTGTCAGCATATTTTTTTTGCTCTTCATCAGCTACAGTTCTAAGTTCAAACCGTCTGTTAGATCCACCTTACATTGTTTTACACCAACCCACAGAACTGAGGAGATTCCTAAATGGCAGTACTATCCAGAAGGAAGGTGGTAGGATGAGTTGATAGCAGAAACTGATCCTTTTTTGTATGCATTTTGAAATATTTCAATTTTGAATTAATTCTAATTTGAAATATCAAAGGGAACTTTTTTTTTTTCTTTTTTTTTTTTGTTTTCTTTCTCATTTTCAGTAATGCAAAACATTTCTACCAGCTTTTGGAGTTAAGTGCAAAGACTGAGAAATACTTGGAGTGCTGCTTGGCTGGTATTCTGCATCCTTAGGATTGCAAAACACTGTTTCACCTCCTAATTGGTTGTTTCAAAGAGCTGATCCACAAGTTTTTTTCATCTTTTCGCATAAGTACAAGCCAACTTCTAGGAAATAAAAAGGCTTTCTACAGACTTGTATAAAGGATTCTGGAACGTGCCCTTCCATACTTTATGTCTTTTTTAGATTTCAACAAATATTTTTACTTCTGCATTTGGAGAAGTTGTTTAGTGAATAAGGAGCCTGTTTCTGGAATATGTTGGTTAGGCACCTGGCAAGCTTTCTTGCATGGCACTTCTTAGGAGCCACCTAAGATGTAAAGCTTTTGTGGAGGCAAAAGCCTAATTTTTGAATGATTATTAATAAAAAATCTAACAAAAGTCAGATGATGTCTCCAGATCTCATGAGACTATGAAACTGAGCTGGAGATCTCATGAGAACAAGCTTTCTGATGGCATTTCATGGACCTCATGTTTCTGTTCAAGCTTGAAATTCCCTTGTTTCATATTATCTTGGCAATTCTGCTTTCTATCCAAACCAGAAAGAAAAAATATCGATTCATTATGGTTATATTTTTAAAAGCACAATTTTCATAATCTTAAGCACATTTCTCTGAGATTGGATGATACTTTCCATACGCAGTCAAGTCACTTCAGCTATGGCTAAGATGGCCAGCTGTATGGATTTTGTAGAGTAAGAATAGGATGCTGATCCTGAACCAAAGTTGTAAAGGTCAAAACTTGCCAGAATTTGAATTAGAGGGAGACTGCAAGGTAGGACCACATAATAGTTTTCCTACTTCATTACCTAGGAATAGCGGACAGACAATTTGAAGAAATCATTCCATGTGTGAGGTTAGTTACAGGATGCAGTAGGTATTTTAGTCTCTTTAATTCAGTAATTTGTTTTAGAAAGATCTTTGACTCCTATTCCTTTCTTGTCTAGTGCATTGGACACATAGGGACAAGAGGTTTGTCATCCTGGGGAAGAATAAAATATTATCAGCTGGCTTTGAACTGTGTTGAAAACAATCAGGGTGAAGATAATAAAGTAACACATTCTGGGGGGAAACAATGTAGATCCATGCCCTCCGTTCTTCCAAAGGCACTATATAATTTGGTAACTTCATAAGAGGCAAACATATTGTCAGAGGCATTTGCTGCCAGCAGCTATGTAGAAACAGCTTTGCTGACAGCTCTTGTAAGTTTAAGCCAATTTCAGTGACTGTGTATGGCACACAAATGGGATAAAAACACTTAACTCAGAAGGCACAGACTCATAAAGTCAAGTAGGGATCTGAACTGTGCTGAAACTAGTAAGTACCAGGTGTAACTAGTAGTACAGGTGGGATGAATCTCACCTAAATTTAGATATCTGAAAGAAAGACCGTGCTGTATAAACCAGTAATCACAGACAGTTTTTATATTTTATGAAGAAAAATATGATTGAAAAAGACAATTTTTTTTTGACACCTCTCTTGAAATGCAATGAATTATTTTATTGGCTTTTCAGTAATTAGAGAGGAACATCTAAGGTTTTGCCTTGGGTTTAAGATCTAACTTTAAAATTAGGTGAGATCTGTTTTTCTCTAAACCTCAAAATGTCTTTTTTTTTTTTTTTTTGGAACAGGCATCATAATTCACACATCATGTAATTACTATCTCATTATGATCTGAGACCTACTTTCCCCAAAGGTTTATTGACAGTAATTGTTGTTATTGTTGTTCTAGACTCCGTAGATAATAATAGGTATACGCTAAGGGAAAATGCTATCTCAAAGTGTTTCCAAGGGTTTCATTTTGTGTGTTCCCTAGTGAGTAGTACATTTGTCCCAGTTGGAGATAGAATGATGGAAGGGAAGGGATCTTTTTTTTTTTTTTTTTTTTTGCAAAAGCACTCCTTTTGCCTCTTCAGTAAGAGCACATTGGCTCCAATCCTAGTGACGTGAGTGAATTATCACCCGTCAGGAAACAGGTATCTGAACTCCAGTCAAAGTTCCCTCAAAAAAAGATTAGACTCAGCAGTATGAGGCTGAGGAGGGTGGAGCAGGACGGTGAGCTGTCAAGCCATCTGAAGCAGGCCTCATCCTGCTTCAAGACAGCTCGGAGGAACCATGAACCCCTCTGAATTGTAACTTTGCTCTGAGTTTGGGATCCTGACCATGCTCGTAAACACAGACCTGCCACTTAATAACATGTAACTACCATGCTGACTTGAATGGCATGTTTACGAGAGCAAACCCAGCAAGTACAGGAAACAATAAAATCTTGTGCCAGCATTGTATTCTGGCTCTAACTCTGTAAATGACCACAGTGCCTGACAACATCAACCTTGGCTGCATTTTAATGATCCAGCATGTATTGTTCTGCAAACTATGTATTTCTCCCTCTGTTTAAAAAGAAAAATAATAACAATTAAAAAATTGTACCTATATTTTCTTTCTGTTTCCCTCTCCTTTACTGTTTTCTTCTCCCTCACTTCTCTCATCAAATTCCCACAATTGCAGAGCCAAGTCCAACAGCTGTTGTGGCTAACACTGCTAAAAGTCCTGTGGTTAAGGGGCTGGTCTGGGAGTGACTGGACTTGTTCAAGTTCCAGCTATGTCGCAGGTTTCCTGGGCAACCTCGAACAAGACATCTAACCTGTCTTTGTGACTGTAAGAATATTTCCAGTCTTCAAAAAGCCAAGGAGATGCAGTCCTGAGTTAGCTTGAGATTTAGGAAGACAACTGTGTTTTTACTAGAATATCATTTTGAGTTTGTTTTATTTTTGTAATGTGTCACTCACAGCCTCTTTTTTTTTTTTTTTTTTTTTTTTATTCTTACAAATTAAGCTCTTTGGCCACTGTTTCCTTTGCAAAATCATATACATATTTCAAGCTTTAAATGTGCTGTTAAGTTTGTAACCCAGTCATTAAGAGAAAAGGAGAATGCAAATTTAGGAAAGAAATTCCACATCTGAATGAAGAGATATGCTTGTTTCCAACTGTCCTTATTCATCTGCCATTAGCTCTCTCTAATAATGTTTGATTATTGCAGATGTTAGGGACTGTTCCATTGTGCTGCATGCTGTACAAAACAGAGTAAAGCAAAGCCTCTACTGCAAAACTTTTCAGAAGGAAAACCAAGCATGGGATTGGATCTTCTCATTCAGAACCTAGTTATAACTAAAATGCAATGTTTGTTACACCAGATGTGGAGGTGGCCCAAAATTTTACCAAGAACCACTGGAAACAGAAATAACCACCCAACTGCCCCTCCCTTCCCCCCCCCCCCCCAAAAAAAAAAAAAAAAAGAAAAATCTACAGTTTAACAGTTACTTATTTAATCTGACTGCAACTTATTCACATGGTGTGAAATTTATTTCACACTACTTCTGTTTTAGATGCTTATGTAGGACCTGAATGGTGCAGCTATAAGGCATGGGTAGGATTTTCTTTGCAGATTGAGATGCCAAGATGTGTACTTGTACATGTCCGTGCTTCCACATGAGAAGAAGTCCAGGAACTATTAGGGACTGTCCAAAGGAGGCAACAAAGATGGTGAAGAGTCTAGGGGGGGAGGCATATGAGGAGCAGATGGGGTCCCTTGGTTTGTTCAGCCCAGAGCAGAGCAGACTGAGGGGAGGCCTCATGGCAGCCTGCAACTTCCTCAGGAGGGGACCGGAGGGCAGGCGCTGAGCTCTGCTCCCTGGGGACAGCAACAGGACCCCAGAAAATGGTATGGAGCTGGGACAGGGGAGGATCAGGATGGGTGTTGGGAAAAGTTCTGCACCCAGAGGGTAGTCAGGCACTGAGACAGGCTGCCCAGGGACATGGGCATGGCCCTGAGCTGCCGGAACTCAAAAATCATTTGGAAAACACTCTCAGACAGACATAGGGTCTGGTTTTTGGATGTTCCTCTGTGGAGCCAGGATCTGGACTCAGTTATCCTTGTGGATTCCAACCAACTCTGATATTGTGTCATTCTGTGAACCTGTGATGGTTGGTAACTTGGTGAGGTCTAGTTGGTAGAACTTTAAAAGCCTGCAGCAGGGCAATATTACGCCTCTCAGTAATTTGCAAGCCATGGGGGTCATTTTACTCAACATTTAGTATAATTTGAGATGCAACAAGATATTTGACATCCACTGGAGGATGGCAAATATGACATAAGATCGAGAGGACACCTGCCTTCAGTGCAACATGGCAAGATATCCTCAGCCATCTCAAATGGCAGCAGACTTCTTAGTCTGAGAAACTGAATCACACCCTTAAATTTCTAATAAATGGAACAAGGCTGTCCTCTGATTAAGGCCATAATAAATTTAGGAGAAAGACATGCATGAAACCAAAAATATAAAGTGTTAACTCATTTCTTTACAAGAAAGTTTTTAGATGCTTTTTTTTCTGGCCTTAAAAATAAAGTTATACCAAGTGTGAATTTCAGAGAAGATGCCAACTAAGTGCTTCACGTGGCAAAGTTTATTTTGTTTATGCTGTTAGTTTTGCAAAGAAAAAAAAATATAAATACATATAGTGACCAAAAATAATGGGAAATTGTATGAAAACAGACCACAGATTCTCAAGAGACAGCTTACAATTATATGGGACGTGACAGAATTTAAAAAAAAAAAACAACACACAGAGCATGTAGAATAAACAAGAAAAAACTGTCCCTCAGGTCTTACAGATTCTGAGGGGCTATAAATACAAGATAATGATATTTAGGTAAGAGAAGGAGGCAACACATAGGCTCCCACTGCTATTAATTTTCAGGCTTGGTATTTTGTGACAGGCGTAAGATTGTATTTGGATGCTTTTACTTGTAGAGAATAAAATTCAATGGACAGCAGAAACAGTGTATACCTTGCAGATGTTCTTAGCGTGAAAGATGAATTTCAGTGATCTCTAAAGAGCAACATTTTGTCCCTGTTTCTAAAGTGCTAAAAAGCACATATCTACTAGGGAATAAAATGTCTTTGGGGAAGTAGAAGGTCCTATTGTTCTTGACATATCAGGGAAAAAAATCCATTTGGAAACTGCACCAAGGAAATCCATACCTGTTAGTATCAGTTTTTCTTAAGCTACAGTGTAGAAAGTCTGGGCTGCACATTAAAATAAAATAAAATAAAATCCTGGTTGTGTAGAGGTAATTGTCATGGATGTACTTTACTGCCCTTGATTATTTTAGGGGTATTATATTCTCCTTTTCTTATCACCAGAATAATTGGATCTATTTTTTGCCTTAACCTTGATTCCAATCATATAGTAAGCTTGCTGCACTGCTGTTGTGAAATATCTCAACATTTTCTTTCTTAGTCTATAGATGAAACATGCCTTCAGATTGAATACAACATTCATAGTAGGGAAGGAACAAAGACAAAACATTGGATGAGTAAAATTAATGTTATGAATAGGACCTCATGAAAGTCACGAGGTTGCTCAGAGCTGCGTGAGTGCAAACACCAATGCAGAGAAAGCAGGTTGGGAACTACTGAGTTGCAGTATGACCTAAATCCTTCCATCTGTCATGGGGTAGGCACAATATACGCTCAGCAGAGGTTCGTGAGTCCTCCAGAGAGCAGAATGTGTGCAAAAATGTGCAAGGAGACCCAAGTCGGAAGCTGGAGTTGTTAACATTACTCAATCAGATGGAGATATTTAAAACGGAATAACAGAACAGCCTCCTTGCAGCCTGAGGTAAAGACAACCTACAAACAGTGGTTATAGGAGACCTTTGTCTTCCACATATCCACAGATTTTAAAGAAGTTGGAATTAACACCTCCTCTCTCCAATGAGTTGGATATACAGATTGCACTGAAGAATGAAATTCAGCATTGAGGCTCTGAAATCAGATGTGTTGACAGGAGTTGTGACTATGTTGGAGGACAGGATAAAATTCAATAAGATCTTGAAAAACTGGAGAAACCCAGGGGGGAAACTTGGATGCAATTCAATGACAAATGGAGTTCTACATTGTGCAGATTTTTATTGCATATAAATTTAAGCATTTGAATATTAGGTGTCTGGTTTAGCAGTCAGCTAGGACTCTTTAGACAAGGGGTGGACACTTTCATAGGATGATATATCCCACCTATTTTTGCATTACAAGTAATTCTGGAGATTCTGATTTTTTTCCATTATCCATTGAACCAATATAGCTGATCAACTTAAACTAGAAACTTTCTGATGGCTAAAATTAAGTGGAAGATTTTTAAGCAGGGATAGATAACTGCACAGATAGAGATGTAGAATGAGAAGTTAGCTAGAAGTTCTTCAAAGGTGTATCTGAGCAGACCATAAGTTGCTTATTTGTTAGCTATGATGCACTACTACAAAATCATCTTGATGAATAACCTACTTTTTTAAAAGCCTTGTCTAGAGAAAAGTATTCAAATTTAGATAGTGTACTACAAATATAGATACTGCACTAAATTTGAAAGTATTCAAATTTAGATATTGCACTAAGAAGACCAGTGCGCTGGTCTTCTTAGCTCACTAACATAGCCGAATGAGTCCTGACCACCAAAATATAGGCTGTAGCACAGAGTGAAAAGCTGGGTCAATTATTCTGTTTTTAGCCTGGTAGGTCAGGTCAAACTGACACTTAAAGGTGGGCCAGAATGGAGAAGCAGCTCAAAGGAAAGCATAAATCAGCAGTACTCTTTTTAGGTTTGCCTCAAAAGAACGAAGTCTAAGTTCCAGGACTTTTCCCATGGGTTTTTTACACCTCATTTATGAATTACTCAAATGGAATAAGGCAATTCTTAAATCTTGACCAACACCATGGACATTCATGGACTTTCTTCTTTCTAGCACAAGAAAAAAATAAAATAAAATCCCCATCCCCCCAAAAATCAAAGAAAATGAAATGGTCTCAAGAGGAGGGGGATAACAAATTCTTCCAATGCTGGCTTCCCTAACACATTTCTGCTGGTACTAGGGGCTTGGAATTAAATCATATCCCTACACAGAAAAACTGCATTCACATTCCCCTTACCTTTGGTAATGTGTTATGAGCTGAGTTTTAAACATCTTTTCCTCTCACCATATCTGAAGCAAAAATCCATAGCTGTGTTTACTAAGTGTAGTAAGATGTTTCCTAGTAGCTCCGAGCATGACACTGAAGGTTGGTCAATTTAGATCTATAGATATTATGAAAAGTTACAGACACTTAGAATGTCATATATTGTAAAGCTCAGTGTTGTGGTGGCTAAATTCTCAGTTGTTCTGGGCTAAATTACTATGTCCCCATCCCCAAAAAGATATGTAGAGAAACAAAGATTTAAATATGAAGTTTCCTAATGCATTGCCCAAATGACTGGACCAGATGAACCATTTGGGTAAAAAATAAAATAAAATAAAAAAAAATAACAAGGGGCTAATTTTATAGCTAAAACCTTGGTGCCAGACTTAGAAAGAATACATGATACTTTCTTCTTTGCCACAGACTTCTTGCATGACCTTTGTTTAACTGTCTTGCTCTGCTTCTTCTTTTGTTAAATTTGCTAAAATTTGTTTTCTTCCACCATTTAAATACCTTTTGCACTGAAAGCAGAATTTATCTTCTCTTGCTTATGCTGCCTACAGTTAAGTTTTCTATCCAAGAAAACTGTCTAATCTACTTCCTCTGTATGCAATAGAAAGAGATTATTTGCATCCTAAACTAGACATAAGGGTTGTGATTCAGCTGCTTAAAAAATATTACAATTTTAGATGCTATCAGACATATCACCTTCTTCCAGCTGCCACAGCAGAAGGCCGTGGGTGTCCTGTAGGTGTACGTTCTATGGACAAAGTCCATGAAATTCTCTGAGACAACTGGAGCATCTCAGATGGATGTAGGTACAGATGGATGGGCATCTGAAATAAGTCAGTGTGGTGGATGAAATGAAATGTCCTCCAAAGGGCTACTTCTTGGACTGCTGAAGGAAGCCTGAAATATTATTATATAGAGAAGGGCACCTAATTTGTATATGTCCTGAAGAAGAGATGGCTCCTTTTGTAAAGTGTTAAAAACAGGTAGCATTTATAATTATGCATATGGCTAACACTAAAGACAGTATGATAATCACCTTGCTGGGATTTCCACGAGCTACTCTATTTCACATAATAATGGCAAAAGCAACTCAGAAAAGAAACCTAATGCAGGAAGCTTCAGTTAAAATTGACTAAGATTTTAAAGAGTGCTCACTGTCCAAGTATCTGGTGCAGGAGAGGTTTGTTGTTCACCATCCAAAAAGTATTAAATTCTTCTCCTTGTAAAATATTTAATTCCACTTTATAATGACAGGCAAACCATTATGTAGCAGAAGTGAAAATCCATAAGATTTGTGTTTAATAAAAAACATTTACTCTCTCCAGCTGTCCTTTTTTAAAAACATAGCATTTCCCAGAGAAGGGAAAGCAGGGGTTTGGAAACAGATAATATTAATAAAATGTGTAATGCAAAATGCAGTCTCTAAGAGACTTTATATCAGGTTTGGTGTCTTCACTAATCAGGGAACTTTTAATTACATTTCTCACAGGGAGAAAATACAATTGAAAATTGACATTGTAAGTAGCTATTAACATTATCATTATTGTTATTAAAGTTCTTTAAAGTAGTACTCTAAAACGGTTTACTGAGGAGTGTCAAAACACTATGCCCCAGCAAATGATTTGTTTGACCAGAACTTTTATTTCTTCCAGCAAGAATTTTACTGGATGGATTTTAATAGCTGAACATTTGGAAAAATGTCTTTAGAGGATTAGGTGGCTGGAACTGCTTAAATGCTTTTATGCAAGCTGGGAAAGCCATTGCTTAAAGGGCAAAATTCAACACACAACATGTTTGGGTAAATTATTTCCAGGCAAAAAATGATAACCTGAGCTGGCATTCATGATAATGGGTTCTGTGATATTGTCCCTCAGGACTTTATCCAATATTAAAAGCCAAAGGGAAGAGATTTCCCACCCTTTCCCTTGGGAAAATCTAAGTCATCTGGTACTTGTGATTTTCAGGAAATATATCCTAATCATCAGCCTTATTTTTCCTTCTGTCATTTTTCATCTCCCCACACCTAGTCCTGCCTTGAGCAGTATTTCTTTTGCTGTGCCTCTGTAGTACATCTGAATACTGCATTTTCCAAGCTTGATCTCCTATTAACTCTCATAAATTTGTGCAAATACAAATGATATTTTGTATTTTTTATATTGTTTCCATTCCTAAAATTGTGTGATATTTATTGTCTTTTGAAAAATATACTTAGGATTCATTTGTAGTGAGAAAGTCTTGAAAATATTTCCTGTGAAATAGTAAAATTCAGAATGAAAATAAAATAATAATAAAAAAATCCTAATAATGTTGTTAAGCTAAGTGTAAGCTGATGTCATAATTTCTGGGATCCTGCTTCAAAAGTTGTGATCAATGAGAAGTAATCAACCCTATCCTCCCTGCTTACCCAGAGCATGCACACATCATATCGACTTGTATATTTATTCATTGTCCTGATTCTCCTGGAAGTCCTCACTAAGATCAATAGGACCATATGAAAAATACAAAGTACTTCTCACAAGTATCTTGGGTGAAAAGGATGGATCAGATGATCCACAGAGATTGCCTTCAGCCTTTCTTACCACTGTTTTAGTACTATATAAATATGAATAAGCTCTCGACAATCTTCTTCACAGTCTTGTCTACATTTCACCTGATGAATATTGAAGATCTAGGTGAATTAGTTCATTCAGTGTTGGAGTCATCTGAGATGCTGTTCTTGCTCTATCCCTTCTCATATTTTATAAATTTCATTAAATCCTCATTTCTAGGATGATTCCATTTATGCAGTTACTCCTCTATAAATTCAAATCTTTTTCTGCATATAAAATGCCTGCAAATATTGCCATGTGATATGAGATCATTTTCGGATATAAGGTACATCTATGCAGCATACTGCAATACTGGACAGAAATATCTAACCTAAGGTATCTGCAAATCAGCTACCTGAGGTCCCAGAAGTTGTGTGGCTGGATTAACATGAGAATACCCGGAGCTAGCTGAAATACCTCCCCACTGCTGTACCCATTGGGATGAGCACAGGGAGAAAGCAAGGTCTAGATGACCTCAAGGAGGTTTCCCCCTCTGTCTTTGCCAGTTCCAATTTCAAAAAGGCATGGCGAGGTCTGGAGTTCCCCCAGTCCCCTGGTAGTCCCATAAAATAAACACATCTTGAGGTTTTGTGGGAATGGGAAAAAAAAGAAAGGTACAGGCCTTTCTAACCTTTCAGAAAGACAAAGAATCCCCTGGCTTGCAGTCAGAGCCTGAGATAAGTTATGAGGCTTGTATAAGAAATTGTGTGGCCAGCAAGGCTAGTGAAGTGATTGTCCCTCTGTACTTGGCTCTGGTGAGGCTGCACCTTGAATACTGTATTCACTCTCAGGCCCCTCACTACAGAAAGGATGTCAAAGTCCTGGAGTATGTCCAAAGCAGGGCAATGAAGCCGGTGAAGGGTCTAGAGAACAAGTCTCATGAGGAGCAGCTGAGGGAACTGGGGTTGTTTAGTCTGATGAAAAGAAGGCTCAGGAGAGACCTTATCATGCTTTACAACTACCTCAAAGGAGGTTGCAGGAATGTGGGGGTTAATCTCTTCTGCCAAGCAACCAAGTGATAGGACAAGAGGAAATGGCATCAAGTTGTGACAAGGGAGGATTAGGTTGGATATTCAGAAAAAAATCTTCATGGAAAGGCTTGTGAGGCATTGGAACAGGCTGTCTAGGGAAGTGGTTGAGTCACCATCCCCGGAGGTATTTAAGAGATTTATAAATGAGACATGGCTTAATGGTGGACTTGGCAGTGCTCGGCTAACGGTTGGCCTTGATGACCTTACAGATGTTTTCTGACCTAAATTATTCTGTGATTCTGTAGTTTAGCTGTGCCTATATTAGTAACAACCATGCTCTGGCCAATATGCAAGTAGTCTATGATGAGGCATCTCAAAACATGACCAAGACTTGTAGCTGACATGGGTAAGTACAGAATAGTTTATTTATTTATTTATTTTATTTATTTATTTTTAACAAATGTAGAAAACCATCTTCCTATCACAAACGAATGAGCCCAAATTAATTTCATTTTATCAGGACACTGAAGCCAAGGCTCCGATCAGCTTCATCTCCATCACTAGCTAGACAGGACTTGACTTACAGCAGAACATTTAACTTATTTTAATGCATCTCAGAAGAGGACAAGGCACACTTGGGAAGTGCCTGTTGCCCTCCACAGTGTGCACAGGGACCACAGAGTGACTAGCTTATACTTTTCTGGTCATCTGTTTGCACTGGTGGTGTCTGGGCTCTCTCCCTGCACAGGCTGCATGAGAGTACCCTGTGGTGCAGTGTTAACCATCATCAGCCTGGCTCAGCTCTACCATGAGAACCACAGAAGGATTCCGTGTGCAGGGAAAAGTCTGAATGGTGCAGGGAGAACTGCAGGTGATGTGAGCCACATTCACATCATGCTGTCCATTCTCAGTCACACCTTAAGCTGTCCTCAAACCACTTCCCATGCTCATCAGTGTGTCTGCTCCTGCTCCCACTTTCTGTGCTGCTGCCTTCTACCTTACATCAGGCCTGGCTCAATAATTTTCATCTGCATCATATTATGCCCCAGAATCCTCTTAAAGACTGCCCTTCCTTTATTTATTTATTTATTTGTTTGTTTATTTATTTTAGTTTTTTATTGCACACTTTTTCTTTTTTTCTTTCCTTCTTTTGTTATTCTAGGGATCGCTTTAGAGGACCTGATGTCATCTGAGGCATTTATTTTTACCCTCTGACTTGAGATTTATAAGCAGACCTGAGACCTGAGGTAATGCAGTCATGTGGCCACATCAGGAAAGCAGGAAGAAAGTTGTTTTGGCTGAGATGCGACATCTTCCCATATATAAAACTAAATTCTGTAAAAATGACTTGGAAGAGTGAACTGCAGTGTGCAGTGCTGGGCCTCAGGGCTGTCAGACACACTGAGGAAAGGACAAACTCTGTGTGGAGGTCTAGGAGGAGGGCTGTTCATACATCAGGTCAAAACAAGCTGCCACCTCACAGCAGCAATGCTTCCCAGCTGCATCAGCCACAGTTTGCACGCACCTTGAGACCAAACTCACCTTTTTTCTTTCCTATTACCTTGCAAGTGTGGTATCATGCATGTCACAAATCCCATGCAGAACAGGCATACTGCAGGCACCCCAAAGCACAGGCAGATCAGCTTCTGGCTGCTCTGGAAACAGGTCCCCCAGGGCTAGGCAGGCATATCTACTCTGTCTAAGGACAGAAGACTGTGTAACTGCCCCTTCCTGCCTATTCCTATACATCCTGTCATTAACTATGTCATCATCCTAAATTAAGTAGTATGTTTCCTTTCAGTTTATTTTCAAATCCCTTCTGAAAGCCCTCAAAGCTTATGAGCTTGTGAAAGTCTCTCAGCAACTTCAGTTGCAAAGATCTTTATTTGGTGATGGCTCCAATCTGACAGCTGCTTTTTGAAATGTGTCGTGCAGCATGTTATATACTTTATACATCATTTGTTCTTCTGATATTTCAGAGAATTAAAATAAAATTTAAAAAAAAGTATCCTAGAAAATAGGATACCAATAGGATACTCAATAAGCCATTTACTTTGTCCCCTGAGAAAGGGACAGCTAAGTCAGCACTGGCAAACAATAAATGCCCACAGACCTACTCCTCACATTCTGTTCCACTGTCTCATTACGTTTATGATTTAAAAATTCCAATAGCAAAAATATTCCCCTCCCCCTCCAAGTTTCTAAATTGACTCTCCCTGACTGAAGTTCGAGGTCTCTTATCCTGTCCCTAATGGACAGAGAGGTTGGTTTGTTTTCTTTATGTGCTACTGTCTCCAGATTAGAAAAGTGGTATCATGTTTCCCTTCTGTTTATTTTTCCCTCGACTTTTTAAAAAAGTCTGGTCACTGGAAAGAAAAGGTATCAATCCCAGAGGGAAAACACTTGCACTTTTCCTCCTACTGAGAAACTAGTTCTCAAATAACAAGCAGACAATGAAGCGCTAAAACATTGGTCTCTCATTAAATCTGAAGTTTCCTCAGCAAATGAAACTGATTTTTTCTGATCAGAGATTTGGTCCTGAGAATCATATTCACCAATACCAGGCATGTTCTTACCCTTAGTTTCTAATAAATTTAGTTTTAATAGTCATTCCTTTCTTTCTCTGGAACAGATATTACAACACTTCTCCATAGGCTACTTATGTTACCATTTTCTCCACTTAACATAGCACAATAGTAATAACAATCTTCATCATTTTCAAAGATTTAACATCAGCCTGTCTACAACACTGTTTAAGTATGCATTAACATAATGCATAATAAAAATACTAAGAAGTCATCATGCTTCTATTGAAAAATGGATACTGAAAATTTATTTCAAAGTGTCTGTGTGTGGAATTCTATTCTTTGTCATGAGGAATAAAGATAAATGATCTTGAAAAACACTTGAATATTTTCAGCTGTTTTACAGTGACTTTATCAGAAGTGTATAAAAAGTAAGATCCTACTGAAATGATTTGGAGAGGTATAATTCATATGCCTGTTAGATATTTGTAACCATTTATTTCTGTGTAAGACACACTAGATTTCACCATTCCCTGTCACTTTTGTTTTAAATATCAAATATTCTGATGCAAGAACTCTGAAAAATCCTTTTTCAATCATGTCATATTTGATGATGTAACTTAACTTGCATATATATGACCCCTCTTTCTGCTCTGTTTTGCTAAAAATAAGCAACTTTTGAGGTCTTTTGCACATGCCTATGCTAGGCTGTTAGAAAACTAATCTCATACTCCAGGGGTATGTTGTTCATGTGCCATATATCATATTGTCCACTTGTCTTTGGACTTCACTTATGCAAATGATTGTCTTGTCATTGCCCTTCTATCTTGGATCTTTGCCTGACATTCCCATGCAAATGTATTTGGCCTCTCTCCACTAGTTTTCACAAGCTGTGTTGGGTCATTCAGCTTACTTATCCTATTTTGTCATTCTTTCCCTTATAATATTAGGAATGTGCCTACTCTAAAATATGTATTTATCAAGTCTAGATTAAGGATGACCTTTGAAAACTGGAAGGTTCTTTGGATCAAATTTGCTCTACTCATTATAGGGCATATAGATTAGCAGCATGGTCAACTCAATTTTTAAAACCTGAATAAGAATGTACTAATTTGCGCAAAGGCCAGGCTAAGAATAGATTTTGAGTCTCACTTAATCAAGAATAGTTAAAAGGATTTATTTTTTTTATGCTTCATATGGGGTAGGATTAACTTCATCTAAAACCAGAAGTTCAGCTCATAGTTAAAGACAGCTGATCTTTGTGATTTGCATGCAGATACCCTGGGGGATTTCATCTGGCCTTCAACTGTTCCTCCAATGAGAACTGTTCTCCCAAAAGTCCTTTGTCATGTTAGCCCTATGGATGTCTTAGACAAACTCAAGCTTTTCAACTGCCACTAGAGATCTGTGTCTACCCATCTGAGTCTAGTCTTTATGTCAAAGCTTCAGGGAAATCATGGCTTTCACTCAGCAGCATAGTAAGAACTGACAGTACCTTCCTAAACATCAATAGTTTCTTGTAATGTCTTCAGATATAGCTCCAAAAAGGCATAGGTTTCAGCCAGATATAAAGGTCTGTATTGTAACTACAAAACCATTTTCTAGATTGCCCTTAGTTCCTCTATGATGTCTATGGTAAGCAGGTGTTTAGTTCCCTTGTAATCAAGAAAGATGTGCAACTTCAGGGTGCAGTCAATCTTGCCTATATAAACATGTCTTAGGTTTGATAAATCATGCCCAAGGGATGCCTATCTCAAAGCTTAAAACAGTGTTTTCACAGATCTTTCAGGTCAAAGCTTATCAGAAACACTTTCTACTATAGGCGGTATATAAAGAGAAGGTGATGAAGGGAGGCAGAGATCAGCATTAATGGTGCAATCATTGATGAACAGACCTCAGTAAACTACAGAGATGGATGATGGTTGTTTTTATTTTGTTTGTTTGTTTGTTTTTTTAACATTTCAATATCCTGCACGCTTTAGTGAAATATTACTTTGTTTTTAAATGTGGAGCTAAATAGAGGTGGGCTGGATTTCTGTTCCCAGCATCTCAGCAGCAAAGTGCCTAGGAAGTGCAATTCATTTACACCATTCCCATGCCTTGGGAGGTAATGTGAAGAAAATGAAGGTTATGCAGATGCTTCTTTTGGGCTGATACCAATATGGTGCATTTGAAAAGGTGTAGAAAACAAATGTGTCCTGCCAAATCAGATCTTGTGCTGGTCCTTTAATTGAATTAATCTAATTTATGCATATCTGGTTCTTTTTCTTTTATTCCTGCTTTTCCTTTTTTTTTTTTTTTTCTCTCTCTCTTTTTTTTTTTTTTTAACAGATAACTATAAAAGGAATTATTAGTTAGCAATAAACAATATTAAAAAATAGCACATAGGTTTTCATTTATCTTTTTAGAATAGGACAACACTTGAATAACTTATTTCTTAAATTAAATACATAACTCTGGAGACAGCCAATGTTTAGTTGTGAATTCTCCCAGAAGTTTCACATCAGGATTTTCATTCCAAACACACAGATAGGGTGATATTATTCTCAATATTATAAATGAATGAAGCTGTTAAAAACAAAAATAAAAATATCTTGTTTGCTATGCAGAACTATCATTTAAACTTCTCTGTGTTTCCAGGTATCAAAAACTTCTGCTGGTGAATGGTGCTTCTGCTCCAATACTGATATTCCCACCTGTAGGAAGTGGTGAGAGTAAAGAATATCTTAAATAATGTCTGTGGCCCACAACAATATACAAAGATTTGCCTTGAACTCAGGTGAGCAGCGAAAATGGCACGTTTTGCTGGTACTACTAATAGCCATTATCTTTGTTATCTGTACAAAAGGAGATTCAGAGCAGAAAAAAAAAAGGGGGTCTGACACCCCCCCATATGCCACCTATGAACTTTATAGTTAGAACTGGGGGGATTGTTACCCTCTGAGCTACCCATCCCCTTCCCAGACCACTTTCTAATGTGTGTTTGGGATATGAGTTTGCACATTGAGTTCAAACCTCTGTAGCCATACACAGGTTGGAAATACCTAACCTGAAGTAAAAAGGATAGAGAGCTAGTGTTTCTTATGTTTCTTTGTTCCATGTAATATACCTGAGATCCTGGCCCCAGCTAGATATCCACCTGAATTATGGGTCATCTTAGTCTAATTATCATTTTCAGTCACTGAGAAATGGAGGAAATAAGGGAAGAAACATAATATTTAGTCACAATGGTTCAGAAATCAATTTCTTCATACCAATGGAAGGAGAAGTGGAGAGGGTGTTGATATATCTTATTGCGGTCATAGGAAAAGCAAATCATTTTGGTGAATATTGGCATCAGAAGAACACTGCAGGCCTCACAGCACAGAAGTTTACCTAAGAAATAACATGCCATATATCTTTATTCACCATAAATGCCACAGGAAGAAGTCCACAAATACCACTCTTGTATTTTGGCGGAGCTGCACGGCTCCCTTGCCGAGTGTGGCTACTGTGCTCTGGCATGAAGACTAAAAGGTGGGGAACTGCCATGGGTGTTTCTGGCAGCTGTGAGGAGGTGGCTGGAGTATGTTTGTACAGGGACTCACAAGGAACTTTAATGTGAGAGCTACTTCTCCCAGGGATGTAATGGGAATTTGTGGCAATAAAATGTGGCCTCAGGAGGGCCATTCAGATTTTATTAGCTTTTGTGGAAAGATTAAAAACTCATCTAAAGACCATCCCACTTTTGCTTTTCAATTATCCTAACCCCCTGGGCTTCTTGGCCGGCATTTCAGGAAGGAATGCTGTAGTGTGGGCAGGTGATGCTTTAGACTTTCCAAGGGCCAGGCTCATTTGATCTCCCTTCTTCTCCTTCTCCCCTTGCCCCCAGTCCTAATCACCTTCCTAAAATACAAACATATGCAAACATACAGCTCCTGATAGTGCATGGGACTTTTTGTGCTAATAAGACTACCTGTCTGCCTAATTTAAGAGGCAGACAATGGCAGAGTTTAAATACACGTACACATTTAAAGTCCTCTATTTATTCTGGGAAGAAAAGAGAATGAAAACATTTTACGCCACTCACATTCTCTTTGTCACTACTGTTAGACTTCTTTCCCCAAACCAAACCTTTACATCAAAAGCTGAAAAACAAACAAACAAACAAAAAGGTCAAAAAATCATTGTCCACTCCTCTCATTCCCTTACTGAAAGGGACATTAGCAATACAGATTTCCTCTTATATTACGTCAGTAAATTTTCTACTTCGGTGCGTGGCAGAAAGCTACTAACTCAAACCTTTCATGTCTGTGTGGGTACACATCACTTTCTTGGCAGCAGCCAGATGCCAACTCCTCGGCTTATGTTGCTGGCACTGGTCCTTACCCATTGCACGGAGCAGAAGAGATGCTGTTGCATCTCCACAAAACAGGGATTATTATTATTATTATTATTGCTAAAAACAACTGTGCAAGTGGCCTTAGCAGCCTTCTAAGGACATTTGCTCATTAAAAAAAGCTCTAAAAAAGCAGTTCATTTTGATAAGAGGGCTGCTGGTGTAAGTTTCCATGGTAGGCTGGAGTTTCATCAGTTCTCTTAAGGTCAGAAATTTGGTTAGCTGAAGCTGGGAAGCCTCCAAGGAAAATGAGTAACATGTAGGATGCAGTCCTGGCAACTAGAGATTTTCGTCTTCTGCCTGAGCCCATAGGAAAGCTATATTCCAGAAAAAAAAAAAAAAAAAAGTTCTATTGAAGCAAAAAGCCAAATCCCTGAATGACAGTGTATGTAGAAAGTTTACTGGGCATTTCCCTCTTAATCATTAAGTGATCTGATGGTAGGAACACCATTTAACCTCTCATGTTTATATTCATATCAGACAAAGGACCCTTAATGGCTTGTACTGGGAACTTGGAAGGGAGAGAAGAGAAAAATCTCACTGTTTGTACAGGGTCTATGGAAAAAAAAAAAAAAAAAAAAAGAAGAAAAAAAGAAGTTTCTCCTTATGACTAGGGGTATATGATGAAGCCAAACAAAGAAGATGAAATAAGATACTTTATTTAGAGACCTAACATGTTATAAAAGCCTAAAATTTTTCTCCCTAGCTTGAAACTTTTCCCAGTTCAAAAAAAAAAAAAAAAAAAAAAATTAATCCTACAACTTTCCCCTTTAAATGACAAGTGAACTACATCTCTTGCTTGATTTCAACAACAGTAAGTAGGGGGAAATTATAGGCACATTGCCTATAATGATATCTATATGCTGCTGCATAATGGATTTATTTCAGCTTACACTTCAGGTGTGGAGGAGCAATTCCTTTAGTTTGCTACCCAAATGATAAGTCCATCCTTGGCTTTGAGGAAATGGATAGGTTTATGTGACACCAGCAAGCTGGTTTTTAAGACATCCATTTCCAAAGCCTCATAGCTAGAAGTTTTCCAAGCCCCCCCAAATCACAATCAAGCTCAGATGGCTAGGTGGTATCCATGTTATATTTGTTATGCAGAAGTATCCATCTGAACTCTTTCATACCAGGCTCCCTTTCCAGTGAAGGGGGAGAATAAAACATTTCTCAGGGATGTACCAACATCAGCATCTGAAAGACATCGGTTTTCTCATCTCAGGAGCCTCCAGACTTTCTCTTTCTCCAGCTGAGGCATTACAGGTACTGCTGTTCTCATCACATTATGAGAAACATTGGGCAGGGTTAGGAGCCCACTCCAGTTACCATAAAATATCTTTAGACACCATAGGGAGCCCAAGCAAGACTCTTATTATCACTCCACAAATATAAAAGGTCTCACATAGATCCTGCATGACATTTAGATGGTGTCATGGGGCTGTCTGCTTTGGTCCAGACACCTCTGTTTAGGTGAATAGAGTTCCTCTGACTACAGTGGGATCTCAGACACTGAGTGGAAAAGGAGATGCCTACACTAAACTAAATTTAGGAGTCTCAGCCTGTGAGCTGAGCAATGCCCCTAAAGTTGCATGAGAAAATTCCTTCCTCCTTTGGCAAAAAGAATGTATTTTAACTTTGTATGTGTACATTGTCAATGCCCAAATCTGAATATATTAGCCCAGACCTTGACCTAAGGTAAGCATATACATCACAGGCATTTCAAGAGCTTAGTTTAGTTGCACACATACATGCACCTTGAGCCAAATGAGATGCTTGAGGGCATCTGATACATCTGCACAGGTCTGCCAGATGTGACATAATGACTACAAGAGACTTATATCTTGCTGGATCTGCAGCTGGAGGCAAAGCAAAATTATTTCAGACATCTCGGATTCCATTAGACACTTATGCTTAGACAGCTGAATTAGCCCCTTGATACCTTTAAGAGAGGAAGACGAACTGCTCTCTAAAGCTGTGATTCACCTGCATAAACATTGGCACCTAGTACCATTTGAGACAGTCTGGGCTTTTAAGGCATCTCAGCACAGCTGGCATACATGACACAGGACATGCAGGAGACCTTGTCCTTTCTGGAGCAGACACCCAAGGCCAAGGCAGGGAGGTACCCAAAGCACAGCAGACAGATGTGCTTGCACAAAGTGAATCCAACCCTAAATGCCTATTTCTCTCCTTTGTAAAGAGAATCTTGAGCTATTAAGTCCAGTGCAAACCTCTAGTTTTGCTCAGGTGAATCATACCTATGATTTCTCCACCTTCCAGGAGGTGAGCTCTCCCTGCCTTCCCATGGAAAGAAACTGATCTCACACATCCCCTTTTCTACAGATGGGTGACTGAAAAGATCCACTTACCTCCCAGAACAGACATACATACTCCACAGTCCCAGTGACAGTCCTTCATGAAGCTTTGGGGTCTATGTCCAACACTTTGGGAACGCCTGCTTGAAATGAACATTACTTTTAAAGGATGAAGCAGATGCATTGTCTTCTCTGGAGAGCAGGAGAAGACAAAGGCTTAATTTCTGTGTAGTGCATTCTTGGGACAGGATTAACGTCTAAACCTGCTTTGTGCTAATGAGCTGCTTTTCTGTTTGTTTGTTTGTTTGCCTGTCTTGCTGGGCTGTGATTGATTCAGATAGACAGTAGAGGTTTTGTTGACCACAGAGGCTGTCTCAGTTTCATTCTAGAAAGGTTGTTATACTCTGCCCAGTTCTGTCTGGAATGGATTTGCTCATTTTTCCTCATTTTTCTCTCCTACGGTGCCTTCAAAACTCAGAAACCAGGTGATGGGAAGGGAAGGACTGTGGACACATGTTGAATTAGGTAAGATACACATAATTCCCAAGGATCTGATGGACCAGAAAAAGAAGCCTTTAGATTTGGGAGCAGGATTTTATTTTTTCCCCTGTGGTTTTGGCTGCAAAGCAAAGTGGAGTTGGAGGTGGAAGTTGGCTTTTGGCATTGGTATGCTTTGTAATTCACTACCGGATGGCAGAAGGGAATTTTAATTTTTAATTTTTATTTTTTTCAACAATGACAATTGGTGTCGGTTTACGCCTTCTGCAAAGACCCAGGAATTCCCTCGCTGCTTTGATTTGCTTCTCTCTCCCTCCACCATGCTCTAATTCTGTACACTCACATTCATTTGTAGCTGTAATACAAAATCCCTTCACTTCCAATTATGTATTTTCTTGGGATCTGGGAAAATTCAAATCTGCAAAATTTGTAAAGCCTTTCTGCACTGGAAAGACTGGGTCTTCCAGTGCACTGATTTATTAGTTATCATAATTTTCCATTTGATCTTCAGCATTAGCTTCCATAGAAACTTTTAAATGGAGCTTGTCAAAGGACCAGAGTTATGATACTTCATAGTTCTGGGTCCTTACTTGGTAGGTTTGCAAATATTTCTAATAATAAATTGAATCTAAAATGTATTTGCATCAAGTGTCATGTTGATTTGTAATACTCAAAAATTATTAATCAATTTTGATAATTTGCTGGAAAGACCTCATGGGTACATGTGAACATATTAAAATAAGACAGGAAGAATATATGGAACTGCAACTTCTCAAGTCAAATGGCACTGGGGATGGCATTCAGCATGAAAATAATGTACCTAAATTTAGATGTCTAGAGTATGACTGTAATGAGTAAGAGTAATGTAAGAGTGTATTCTTGGTGTACAACCTCCCACGATAGTCAATGAAGATGCAGTAATTGACTGTCAACAGGAGACTTAACAGAAACCATACAAAATATTTTAAAGCTCATGGATGGAAGTTGGCTGAATGCAGCTGAAACTATATGGGTGCATATTGGCTTCTGATAGAGTCATTGCAAATCAGGAAAGGTGCGCAGGTGACTTTATAAGGTGTGAGTGCTTGGCTTTGTACATTCCTAGAATGTAGTGGATTATGTTTTCACCCTACCCCTCCCAGAGTCATTGAATAGGCCATTTCAGAACTTCTATGGCCTTTTATTGTCTTGATTTAAGGTACAAAACCTGTGAAAAATGATTGTTCGGGGTTGCACAGTGGAACAGTTTCATTGTGCCTTGCTCATAGATATGCAATGCTACCCTCAGATGGAATGATAAGTCTTGGACCATGCTGCAGAACTTGAGTTTTCTGTTTTCATTGTATTATTGCAGTATATTCCACTTAATAGGTCCCCTAGTAAATGTCACCCTCCCTCACCTGGCAAGATTTCCTGGGAACAGGCTCTGTATGAGTCATTTCGTTGCCTTGAAACAATGAATAAACAGCACATCTAATCCACAGAAAGGGCATGTTAGAGGGGATGGCTTAACAGGCCTACAAGCAGATTTAAAATGTGTAGACTCTCTGGAACCACAGCACTGAATTCAAGAAGTGTCACTAGTTCTGTTTCACTTGTGTTTTTTTGTTTTGTTTTGTTTGTTTATTTTGTTAATCTTGTTTTCCTTTTCTTTCTTATCTGTAAACTAAAGGAATATTATAATACTCTTTTACACTGCAGTATGTTGAACTATTCTGCATTCCTACATCTTGTTTGCTCTGGTTAGACACTGAAAAGCACCAGACATATTTCATACAATTGGGAATTTACCCTGTTGTCCTTGGACATAGTTTTCCTCTTTCCTATTGTTATGGCCAGGACAGGCTGGATTTCAGCAATAGTTGATATGACCTTTTTATGTGTAATTTGCTGAGTGCTTTGCAATCAGGAGGGATGAAAAGCTCTGTATAAATGCAAACTTTTTATTATTAGCTCCTGCGAATAGACTGCAGGCAACAGGTGTGAATTGGTGTTTGCTTAGCTAAGACTTCCTGCTGTGCTCGCCTTGGTCATCTCTGCCTGGCCTCTGAGTGCTGTCAGTGCTTCCACAGCTCAGGCTTACCTCCACTAATACTTTAGTGCTTCCTACAATGCCTATTTTTAAAGGCAACACTGGAATGGAATACTACCCTGAGGATTCCCTGTAGAGCCTAGGGATCAGTAGATGCAGAGAGGAAATCCTAGTTCAGGGCTATTCAACATAGATTTTGCAGATTCCCGATGGTGCACCGACTACCTGGAAGAGCTCTGTCAGTACAACTCCAGCCTGCAGTCTTCATCTGTTTTGAAAAAATGTTTAAAAATCTGAAATTAAAACCAACCAACCAACCAAACTCTCTGTGAAAACTGCAGTCTGAGTGAGGGATTTAAGCAATCCAAAAGAATCTGAGGGGTCAGTCTCAGACTGTAAATTCAATCCTCCATCTTGCTGGAGATGTCGTGTTCAACCTTAAGCAACATTCCTCTTTCTTGCCTGTTAATAACCTTTTTTTCCTGTTCTTTGTTCACAAGAAGGAGAGGCTCTTCTGAGTCAAGCTCTTACTCTGTATGTGGTATGGTGCCATTATGAATTGATTAATTAATAGTAGGTAATAAGACAAGTTGCATCGCTGACAAATTTCATTTTGTTCTCATGGCCCGCCCGTGAGAAAAGTTCTGATCCTATTCCCCCCCCCGCCTTTTTTTTTTTTTTTTTCCTTTTAAGTAGTTGGAAACCTCTGTTAAAATTACATTGCTCCCTTCTACCCTCAGCTTCTGGTAATTACAGCATGATAACATCAGTGTTGAATGACACAGACAGGCAGTCACTGGAAAACAATTCCAGGAACAGTGACTGCGAAGAACTGACCTGTGCGTAGTGGCAACTCACACAGTTCCCAGGGGTTGCCCCACATGAGCCAAATGATGAGAAAAAATAGAGCCTCATAGGTTTAGCCAGGGAGAAGCAAAAAAAAGTTTGATGGAGACAGGTATTTTCCCTGGGGCAATCTTATTCTCAATGATGGACAAAATGCTGTTTTTATCTACCTAAAGGTAGGACTTAATGACAGAACATGTCTTTGCTAGAAGCTCCATGGTCTTTTCCGCTTATCCCAAAATCCTCTCTTGGCTTTTCTTACATATGCTCAGATGTTCACCTGCTTCTTATTTATTTATTTATTTATTTGTTTGTTTGTTTGTTTGTTTGTTTATTTATTTATATTTCCCTTTCTTGTTTTCTTCCCTCCCCCAAGTCTGCCTTCATTTCTGTGTTTCTTTATCTGTACTTTTTCAAGCAGATATGTTTTGGAAAAAAAGAAAGCTCTTGGCAGAATTAAATCTGATGCAAATAACTATAAATAGAGCATATATATAGGGCATATATATGAGTCTTTGCTGAGGATTTACATACCCTCCACAATGAGGATGATTGAACATGATTAATCAAAAAGTCTAGCATCAGACAGCTGGTTGAGTAGACATCAGACAAGTATCAACAATCAAACCCATCTTACTGTGGATCAACACAAACTAAAACAACATGGCAGCGGTCAAAATAGTTGTCCTAGTGCTAGTAAAACAGGAATGGGGGAATTCTTTTGATTAGATAATAGTTTATTCTCTGAACACTATTTTCAAAATAAATCTGGAAACTTTTCTAAGTATTTCTATGTCTACTTCACAGCATTCCCAGCTTTGCCACAGCACCACCCTGTAGAACTGAATCTTGAAGTAACGATTTACATTTACCAAAAGGTCTCTTCACACCAGGCTATCGGTCTAAAAAAGCCGGATTGTGAATACGTCCACTTCATGATCCCTGATTATAGACAGGTTGCAATAAAATGATCAGATGATGAAAGAGAGAGAATAAATACTTACCTGTCTTAGATCAAATTACAAAAATGAGAGAAATGCGGAATAAAGAACGAGAAAGCAAACACAACAGAAGGAAGAACAACAACAACAGCAAAATAAATCATCAGTTCAAGTGAGACAGTAAGGAACAGAAAATGTACAAAAGAACTGCAGAAAATGCAAGAGAAGGAACTCCTTGAGCTCAAAAGTACATCAGTGGAGACATGGGTTTATTACTGCTATAAAAACTTAATATGATGACACAAAGAAGAATCAGAGAATATTGAAGTCCAAGATGTTAAATTTTAATAAGATTTATTAAAATAGAGGTTTAACTGTCAATACTACAACTACACTAAATAAATAACTGTTCTTCACCAAGATCCAAATTTAATCAGTAGAAGTACATTGTTTTCAGTGGACCATAGAACAATGTATTCACTTCTTTCAAAAATAAACACATGGGCAATAAGCCAGGGTTAAATTTAGGACATTGAGTGCTGAAGTCCTGTTTAAAAGATGACAAACATCAATCTTTTCAGTGGTTTAAAGAGTTTCAGGTTAAGAGTAGTGGACATTTACTTCTTGATTTGAAGAATTAGTAGTTAACAGCTGCCAGTTCTACTAAACTTTTATTTTTTTCTCAGCCCTCAAGGATGTGTTTGATAAGCTAAAATTTATAGTTTTTTTTTTTTTTTTTTTTTTTTTTTTTTCTCTTAAGAATTTGTTGTTGTTGTTGTTGTTGTTGCTCTGGATTCTTAACTGGATTTTGGCTTTAAGATGTGTTGCTGTTTGCTTCTCCGGAATTCTGAAGTCATGATGAATAATAACAGAAGCACAGGTTGAGTTCTTCAGAAACTCCAGTCTGAAAACATGTTAAAGAAAAGGCTGTCAGAGGCTTTTGATGTGGGAAGAGATGTATGTGTTTTATAACTATTTTTGTATTCCTGTAGAAGTCTTCAGAATTTGAACGTGGGTTATTTCCAGGTATGGTGGAGAAATGACAGAAACATCTCCACTTTATGGGATGATTCTCTTTTGCTGTAAAACAATTCTGACATGTTGGGGACCTGTTGGGGTAAATCAACAGTTCTGAAATTACTAGGAGAGGTAACGAGATAAAGATTAGCAATGACATAGATATAGGCCTGTTTTATCCAGATGCATCCTGGAGTTCTTTCAGAGAATAAGGGATCTGATGTTCTGAATGTCTCTTCCAAACAAATTTGGTATGGTGGGACTGCAGACAAGGAATAGGTCACAGATGCAATCTGAAATTCATGCTGAGAGTGAATTAATCATTTGGTACACGCACTGCATCTTGTCTTTCAAATGTGTCACATTATATAGACACAATTTAGAAATGCTGAACACAAACCTCACATGGAGATATTGTTTTCTATGCCTCCATTGAAATATTTGGACAGGTATTTTAGAACCTGGTTTACCAATTCATCTGCAGATGTCTTCCTGTGCATCTGACTCCAAAGGTCCTGAAACAAATGTACACAGAGTTTTCCTAAACTTATGAATGTCCGAATTGATAAACCAGATGACTCAATTGGGAAAAATAGCTTTACCAAAAACAAACAAACAAACAAAAACAAACACAACAAACAAAAAAACAACAACAGGTGGATCCATCTAGGTCTATATGTCATTTCTCATGTTGAATATTGTCAGCAAGGTGACAGGATTTGATAGGTGTTTAACTACAGCTTTTCCTAGTGCATTGCTCATATTAATGCAGAAAAAAAATAATAAGGATGGGACAAGAGAGTCTTGTCAGGGCAACTTAGACAGAAACAAAAACTCTTTGTCAAAAAAAATAATAAAAAAAAAAGCCTTGTCCTTCACTGTAGAATTTTAGAAAAACCTAGAAACAAAACCAATTTGTTTGAAATCTTGAGATCTGTAGTGGCTGGAAAGACATAGAGGATAATTATGTTCATTTATTCAGTGGAGTCCTGAGAGATTCAGTTATGTTGCAGGACAGTTAAGGAACTAAGTGAAGACCAAGTGAGAAGGGTAGAGGCTGCTTTTCAGTATATTCACATTTATTTCTTCTTCAAGATCTGCCAAACTTTTATCCTACAAGGTATTAATCTATGCACTAGCTCTGAAGTGCTCCCTCTGAATCTCATGTTCATTTTAGTAAATGTTGATTTAGTAGGATATCTATGGGATAACAGTAGAGGGAAATGGCAGAAGTTTTATGTGAAGTCTCAGTTTTTCCTTCCGTTTGTTTCCATTTCACAGGTCTACATCATCAGATCAGAGAGAGCAGAGATCCAGAGGGATTTTCTTTCTCAAAGGCCCTGGATTCTCCAGTGAATCTGGCATCTGAACTTTGAAGACTTCACTACTTAGTACTTTGTTTTAGAAAAGAAGATTAAATTTCTTTTTCTAGTCTTTTTTTTTTTTTAATCTTGATTTCTAATGATATCAGAATCACTCTTGTTCTCAACCTTGATCTAGGAAACAGCATGATGTAAAATTAAAACAGCAGAGGCTATATTCTGGGCTTTGCTTCAACTTAGCTAGCTGCTGAATGGGCTGGTTTAGTAATCTGTCTTTTTTTATTAGCTACAGCTGAAGTCATACAATATCTTCATGGACCAGTCCTTCTGATTGAGGACCATTGTGGGTAGAATCCATCTCATCTAATTGTAATGACCCAAAAAATAGACATGTAAATATGAGTTAGTCACCAAAGTTTAGGCTGAAGCTACTGGAAAAATAAGCTTACAGACAGCAATTCATTTTACCAACTTTAGTTACTTCTTTTGGTATGAGATAAAATGAACCCATTAGCTGAAGATGCCTGCACATCAATCACCCTAAGAAGAGCGGTAGCAGTAACTTGTATACTTGGAAGTTCTAGAAAAATGTCTCCTCATACACAGAAAACTTCACACTTGCTCTGTACTCAGACTGCATATAGAAAGAAGTAGAAAGCACTTGAAGCTATTGAAATGGCATTGGTTGGATGTACAGTACATTGATGTTACAATCTATTGAAGATTATGCATGGGTCTCTTACATAACATTAACATTTTTCATTAATCTGGAGAGGAGATTATATGAATTATGTGTCTTTTGTGAGAACTTTACACATCAGTAAATTTAGGAGAACTGTTGAGGTTTTACAAAAGGCTCAGACCTGGCCAAACTTGTTTCCTACTCTGGAGACAGTATAAAGCTAGCAGTAAGGTCTAGATTTAGGTTTACACACATCAGTGCTGCACTTTGTCTTTTTGAGAGATGACCTTTCAGATGGATGTGGGTGACAGATATACTTTTTTCTTCTTTTTCTTCTTCTTCTTCTTTTTTTTTTTTTTTTTTTCCAGTATGTTGTTTAAAATGAAACAAAAATGATCCATTCGTGCCTTTTGGTAGATATCTAGATTTATATGTCTATCATGTAAATGTCTGTAGGTGAGCTAGAGCACTGATTCCTTTGTATGATTTAGTTCATTTGTTCCATTTAATGTATTCTAAAAGCACATCTGATGGGCTGGACCCCATCTACCTCTTTATAAAGACATAGTCTCCTTTAGATCCTGTCTCATATCCTGCCAACCCAATGCAGATGCTGTGGATATCTTAGGTCATCTCAGTTGGCAGTAGATGCCTTTGGTTAGATCAGTGACTTACATTCCTACATTTGGTCAGTTGAATAGCCTTTTGGACCTCATTGGTTTTGCTGACTGGTATCTACTGATTTATAATGGGAGCTTAGACACCTACTGACAGGTAGAAACTTCCAGTTACATAGCCGTGAGCTAAGAGCCAAATCTTTCCCTGAACACATTTGAAAAACACGTTCTGCTTTGTGCTCACTCACCATCTACTTATGGTTTAGTCCTGACTATATTTCAAACTGAACACACTGTGTAGGTGGACATGTGTTCCCAACTGAAGCTCAAAATATAACTACAAGTCATGACATCACATGTAGGAAACAGCTAACAGATGTCATGAATGTAACCAAACAATCTATGATACTAACATTAGACTTCCCAGAAAACTTTAAGGATTCATATATTTTAGTCCAGACAGGCCTTGGATCCTTTAGTCTGACCTCGTGCACAACACAGGTTAGGAAAAAAAATATCATCTTCTCCATTCCAAAATGAGTTCCAAAAGCTATTTGTTTATTTATTTTATTTTTCTTTCAAGAAAATGATACCATCTTTAGATGAAAGCATCAGGAAACTAATGTTTCAACTTTTGCCTTGGTAAATTATTACTGCAGATAATGACCCTAATGAAAACAAAGAAAATTTAAAAAATCAACATTAAAAAATGTAAGTCTCATAGAATAACTGAATATAGAATAATTTGAGTTGAAAGTGACCTCTGGAAGACATCTAGTCCAACCCCTTCCTCAAAGCAGTTCCAATTAAATTAAGCTGAATGTGTATTTTGTTTCCTATTTAAATTCATGACTGTGATATTAATGTTCTTTTTTTTTTTTTTTTTTTTTTTTTTTTTGAAGGGGGGAATGTTTGATGTTTGTCTTGGAATTAAAGACTTTTTTAGCACTCAATATTTTCTTTCCATGAAAGTAGTTCTATGTTTTCAAGAAGTCTTTGTGACTGGAAAGATGACTATATAAGGCTATATAAGGTTATTGGATAATTAGAAGAGCTGAAAAGCCTGAAAAATAGAAGTGGAAATAATATGTTTTGACCAATGTCATGAGCTGAATTGTTATTTTAATTTGGAACAAATAAAATATTGAATCATAAATGCCTTAGTAATGCATATGTCTTTAATGTTGTAGAACTGAAAAATAAAAAAGGAAAGTCATTTGAAATCAAGTCATAATTAAATATATTAATAGAGAAATTTATATACTATATCATTCATATTTAATGCTAGTAACAAGAGGAAAATATCAGCTGTATGTGGTGTATTATACATGAGCATGCCTTAGAGGCTTGGTCTCAAATTTTGGCCTATGGAAGTGTTATTTACATAAGTGATTTCTAAAGCATTCCTCTTTGGTAAGGCTATTGAATTTTAAACAAGACTATTGAAACTAAGAAAGCATCTGGAATCCCATAGGAAACCAGTCTCCATCTGGTAAGATAAAAATTATGTTCTAAGACTAAAGGTTTGAATAGAAGGCAACTCCACAAATGCTGACCCAAGGAACAAGGATTTTGGAGGCTTGAATCAGTTTTCTAAGGATAGATGTTTAACAATTCAGGCTTCCTAGGATATTCAAGGCATACATAGAGGGTTGGAGACAATACACAGGATATGTAGGAGAACTATCCTCTTCTGAACAAGCAGTGACCAGTTGGAGCATCCTGTGACTTCTCAAATGTCACAAGACACCTATATTTAGGAAACCAATCTGACTTCTTTGTTATTTGTTCATGGTGAGACAGGAAATTGGTGTCAAAATAAAGCTCGGACTGTGATTTCCTGAGCCTGCACCTGTTCATCCTATCCAAAAAAGCATCCTTTTCTTTTAAGGAGCAAATAACCTTTGAAGGGTATGATAACATTGTAGCAAGAACAGAAAATGAAAAGTTTTTTATTGAAAAATGAAGAATTGAGGATTTCTCAGACCCTAAGCTACATAGTCTTTAAGTCATTAAGTATCAATATTTTCGAAGGCAGGTAGGTCATCCTGAGGCACCAAACCAACTTTAGACATTTATTTCAGGATGTAATAATTTATTATCAGGATGTATTGGTGATCTCAGATATAGGTGCCTGCACAGCTCATGTCTAAAAGTAGATGAAGGCCAATTTGAGGTACAAGCTTGCTATGAGTGTCTTAGAAGTGAGCAGAGCAAAGATGGGGAATAAGCTAGTCTGGTCTTCAAGCTACTCCTAGACCACATGGCAGATACAGATGAGCTGAGCCTAGACATTAGACTGTGTCTGGAGTTTAGACATCTAAAACACATGTAGATCATAGAATCATAGAATCATTGAATATCCTGAGTTGGAAGGGACCCTTAAGGATCATCAAGTCCAACTCTTGACACCGCACAGGTCTACCCAAAAGTTCAGACCATGTGACTAAGTGCACAGTCCAATCTCTTCTTAAACTCAGTCAGGCTCAGTGCAGTGACCACTTCCCTGGGGAGCCTGTTCCAGTGTGCAACCACTCTCTCTGTGAAGAACCCCCTCCTGATGTCAAGGATGTCTACATGAAAATAGATGTCTACATGAAAATATTTAGAGGCTTCTATAACTTTAAATTGTCATTTTCTCTTTCAGTCAGATTTTCTTTCCCTCTACTCATATAAAGTTTTAAGTCCAGGGAAGTTGAGGAAAAAAATATTGATAAATGATGTGTGCGTTTGGAAATGTCCTTTATTTTCTCTCAGTGTGTTGTATGGCTAGCATGAAAGTCCAGAAATAAAGCCTTCTTGACTTAACCAGTGATAGGAGTTGAGCTGTCTGGCTCCAACTCAATGAAGCTTGTAAACCAATCAAATTTTTATTTTTTGAAATATTATAACATGAGAGGGCCTCTGGAATATTCATAAATATCAATTTCATCCCCAGTAGGTGAAATATACTTAGAGTGAATGTTAATTTATTGCTTCTTTGTTTCAATACTTGTACACATTTCCCCTATTTTTAGATGCTGTTATGTAAGATGCAAATATTTAGAACCAGATAACAGAAGAGGCAATGGTTAGCACCTAACTTCAAACATCCTTTTTCCACCTCTTTCTTAAAACCATATGATGTACATCACAATAACAAATTCAGGACATTTTAGAATCAGGAAGATCACAATTAGGTAATTTTTAAATGAGACAATAAAGAAGTAAATTCATAAAAACATATTAAGGCTTTATTTTTAGTTTTCATAGTATACAGGTTCATTTCATATTGGGTGGTCAAAATCCTGCCAAGCAATGAAATAAGCTATTTATTTTTGCTGTTGTTATTTTTGAAAACCACCCTAAAATTTAACTTGTTTAGAACTAAGACTTAGTTTTAGAAAAAGATAAGTTCAAAGAGTTCTGACAAATTTTAATCCACTTGGAAAAAGCTTGATCATTTTTGAAAAAACAAAATGTGTTATCAAAATTGGAGATAATTATTTTTAAACTTGTCAAAATTGAAAATAAATTCTTCTAAACTAGTTAGGAAAAAAGTGTTTGATCTACCTGACTTTCCCCCCCCCCCTTTTTTTTTTTTTTTAATCTTGCTATTATAGCATTTTCAGAACAATGAAGGACAGAGAAAGCAATTCCAAACTTATAAACTCTGAAAAGGTGACCAAAGCACTTCCATTCAGTCCCACTTGCTTTGCTTAAACCAAGGAAACTAAAGAAGGTCTGAGTCTGAGAAAATAGCTTCTTTATGAAATTCTGCTACTTTTACGGATCTCTCAACTTGGTTATTTAAAATCTTCAAGCAATTTAGTAATTTAAATCCATGTTTATTAGGACAAGCAGTTCATAGCTGAATACCCACTGCTCCTAATAAAGATAAACAGTTTTCGATGATGTTGTTATGACTGAGAAGGAAACACTTCTTCTTGGTTTAAACTCTCCATTTGGATGTACAAAAAAATAAGTGACCTCAGCATAGATGATGGATGGTAACTCATTAAACTATGGCAACCTATCTCTCCACACATAAGGAGTTAGCAGCAGTGAGCATTACTGGTAATGTTACATTTGATGTCCACAAAACTGCCTTTTAAATAGTGAATGAAGCAGTGAAAACTGTGAAAGGACAAGGAAGGATTTCACTTTGGTATTAAAGGTATGATCCTCCTGGTTGTAAGACAAGATTGTGGGCTGCATGGAGAGATGAATTTACAGGTTT
Organism: Heteronetta atricapilla; assembly: GCA_011075105.1. Taxonomy (NCBI): domain Eukaryota; kingdom Metazoa; phylum Chordata; class Aves; order Anseriformes; family Anatidae; genus Heteronetta; species Heteronetta atricapilla. The sequence continues at coordinate 2,377,501 of CM021732.1, read as the reverse complement.
TGGGTTTTGATCAGGCTCTGGATTTTGATGTGTTGGAGTTACACAACAGGTTTTAAATAACAACAATGTAGGAGTTAGAACCCAGATCTTGTTTCTCCAGCAGGAGGGTGAACATAACACTTAGGGCTATATACTCAATATATATTCATTGTTTTTTGCGGTAGTTTTTGATGTTGTTGAGGGGAGGGCAGAGTTTGGTAGTTTACCTTTAATAATTTGGATTAGGGCATCCTGTTCTTGAATGGAAGGGTAGTTTAGATTTATGGACACGAGGCAGGGTATGCCACTTATTTTGGGGGTAAGAAACATGTTTTTTACTTGTTTTATTTTCCAGTACCAGAGAATCTTTTAATCTGAGCTTCAGGTGTAGTAGGGACAGGCAGTGTAGGGGGAAAGATCATATCTAAGATGACTGATTGCTAGATAAACCTAGTAGTAGAGTCATAACTGCACAAATTTTCCAAACAAGACCTTGTTTTTTACCACAAACCCTAGAGTTTGTTTTTTTTCTGCCTTTGTAGGTTTTTTGCTCTGTTTGGGCTTCTGGGGTAGCCATTTGAAATGCTGAAAACCTATTCACGAGCAGCTGTAAACATTTTCCAAGGAAATTCAAGTCCAGTCTCCCTACTGATTCCAGTCCCTCACAGCTGGGGTGATTTATTTTTTCTTTATCCCTAGTGGAGAAGTGAATGAGATGCTTATTTGTTTCCTTCTTGCTTTATGAACTTCCCTCTTCAGGCTAGATTATGCCTGAGGGACAGAGGATGAGGACAGAAAGTACCGCTCCATGAGGAGTCCTGGGAAATGTTGCAATTTAGAAACATCTTCCTGAGAGCTTGTTCCCTCCTTGCTTCCTCTTATTTTGAGGGGCCTGGGGATTTCTTAGTAATCTGATGCTTGTCTATGCTAGCTGTAGTTCTCAACACCCTGTATGCTAGTGTTTCTGCGTTGACTAGGTAACTGCTGGGTAACTCCAAAGCAAAAGTCTGTCCATGCTGTATGCACAATGTGGAAATGAGAGGTATTTCTGCTGCCTAAAAACTTGTGTTTTGGGAAGCAAGGAGAAGAGGACAAGATCTAGGTTAAAACAAACAAACAAACAAACAAACAAATAAACAAATAAATAAAGTAAGCATCTACAATGCTTAGTGCTTACAATAAAGTAAGCACTAAGTAACCATCCATCTCTGTTTTATGGAGAGTTTCTTCATCTTCAGTAGGACTCATCACACTATGAGTCCCTGCTTTTCCTTTACTCCCCCTGCATACAGGACACAGTTTCCAAGTCACAGTCTGGCTTGGTTATATCACCTGAAATATGAAAGTGATAGACTGTCTTTTTCTTTCCATTGATGGAAGGAAGTCTAGCCCCTGCTGGACTGTAGATTGACTGAGTGCATGGAAATTTTAAATAGGTATCTTGATTCAATGGAAATGGATATGTTGGAAGTTCTTGAAGGACTGATCTCAAGCCTGAGTCATGAGCAACAGATAAACCATGAAGCCAAGGAACTGTTCATCAGCAGAGACATTAATCCATGAAATATATATATATATAATTTCCACAATAAATTTAGAAGAATAACAACATTAAAATACTTCAGAAAGAAATGACAGCTAATCTCTCTCTAGTGAATGTAAATTGAAATCCCATATTCTGTCCCAGGCCCACAAACCTTTGCAGACTCTTCCTCATGGAAATCTTCTATGTCTGCTTTGTCTCTGGGCTGACTGAGATGGAAATTAATTGAAAAAAACGTACTGCAAATAAGCATAAATTGGTACAGAGTTTTCATCTCAGAGGAGAAGCAAGGTTAGTGTTGCATGAGGGCTTAGTTCAAAACATCCAGCTTTTTAAACTGGAGATAGCAAAGGTGAAAATGAATCAGAAAGTCACATACCCCAAAACTGCATTTGGCTTTGTCTGAAGCACTTATTGTGAGTTATGAGTCAGTTCTCTCCTTTCCTCCCCATATTTGCAGAAGAAACTCAACCCTCATCATGGCAAGAGATTCTGGGCTTGTTGTGTTTTTCCACATCAAGCCCCCTTCAACCAAACAAATATAATAATAATACCAGTGTCACACATTATGAATTCACACTTCACAGACCAATAGGTGAAGACTAATTGCTGCTGCATTGAAGCAAAGAAATAGGTATAGGCTGCAATTCAAGATCCTTTCATGACATTGGCTTTTCTCAGCTGCAGCTGAACTTTAGCATATTGCTTAAACAGCTTTTGTGTCACTTTCTGGCAGGGAAGCTTCTAAAAAAAAAAAAAAAAGTTAAAAAATGGGCAGAATATTTGTTTTGCCTCTATTGACCACCCAGAGTAAGCCTAATAAATCAAGTGATTAAATCATTCCTGAAATATTTCCCTAAAATAGATTTGCATGACATTGAAAGCTAGGGATCATGTTAATCATAGTAATCTATAATACTTCATGCTTATGTAGTGTGAGGATGCCAAAATGCTTTCCGAATATTAATTAATTGAGTTTCACATTACGCTGTGTGAGCGTAGGGATTATCCTTGCTGTATAGCTGGTGGGAGATGGCTGAATGATTTGCTCAAGGCCACCTCACCCACCAGCTAATGCCAAGACAGGGAGCTGGACTGAGATAAGCCAAGTGCAAAAATCCAGAGGCCTTTTTCTGAAGGCAGGAAGACTCGAGTATTTGTCAGTGTGTGAGCCCAGATGCAGAGGTCATTTAGGTTAGGAATAGTTCCTTTGACACCAATGTAGTTGCTGCATGGTATGACAGTTATGTAGGATACAAATATGCAGAAATACCTGGAAGACAACTGTATGACAATCAATAGACAGGAAAAGAGGACATGGAGGCATGGGAAAAAATAAAACAAAGTACTAAAAAATAACTGGAACAATCCACTAGTGCAAGGTGCCTAATGCTAATCCATTATCAGTATGTCTCCAGCTTGCTTTCTTGAAAAGTGAAGAAAAAAGTAACATTTTTAGTGATTAAGTTTTCTGTTTCAAATATTCACCAGACAGACAAATGTTGCTTATAGATATTTTAAATTTTGCATGTGATTTTTGGCCTGGTTACAGAAATTTTTAGCCCTGTGGCTGAGGCTGCTCTCATGTCCAGATTCATTAAATAAAAGGTTCCCAAAGAATTTCTGAATGCTAAAGAGTCAGTTTTATGGTTAAGGGAATATGTGTGTGTTTGTTTAGGGGATGTTTGGGTGATATTTTTTTTTCTTCAGACCCTTTTTTCAATCTCAGCAGCTGTGTCATGGTGCTGTGTCCTTGCACTATTTCCTGAGATAGTGGAGGACTGAGCTCAATATGTACCTTCCAGGCCAACCTTCTCTAAAAATGACTCATGTTCCTGTTACTTGCTAGACCTGTGTCCAGACAGGATGGCAACCATCCTTCTTAGTCTTTTCTCTGGCACAATCATGTTCCTCATCCTTTACTTACCCCTGACGTCACTCATCACCATGTCACCATTTGATTATCCCCCCCTCCCCACTTTTGACAATGTGAGCAGAGGCATCAATTTATTTATTTATTTGTTTGTTTATTTATTTATTTTCTCCACCAAGGGCAGCTCCAGGAACATGTCTTCTAACAGCTGGCATTTGCCTTCCTCTCTGCTTTTCTCAACTCTTAATCTTGGCCATGATGTCAGGCAGTGAAGGTTTCTGTGGGCAATGTATAACTGTACAAATGCAACCTGTTTTTCAGGACATCCCTTCCCCTTTTGCCAGCACTGAGCCACTGGCACTCAGCAATTATGAAACTGTGCCAGAGGATAGGCCATGGAACAGGAGAGGCTTTTAGTTCAGTGAACCCAGGGACCAATTCTGTGAAAAGCATCAGGGAAGCAAAAACACAACAGGTGGACCCATCAATACCCACAGACACTGTGAACACCACCAGTCAGGAAGATTTAGCTGGCCTGATGAATTTCTAAGCTTAATTATCACACAAGAGTTCATAGCCTGGTAACAAGTTTGACCTGTCTTTGGATGGCAAATCTTCCCTCACCTTTCCCAAGTCTTTGTCATACTTATTTGTCTGATCATCAGATTAAAAAAAATATATTTTTAGATCTGTTTATTGTCAGTGACTAATCATCCAAATCGTTGCCTCTCCTTTCTGGGAAGATTAAAACATCATTTTCAGTGTATACACAATCACCTACTTTTTGTGCCTGTTCCTTTGAACACCCAAAGACGTGGTTGGATAAGGTAACCTGATCTAATTGTAGGTGACCCTGCCCATGGCAGGAGGTTGGAACTAGACGGTCTATAAATGTCCCTACCAAAACAAACCACTCTATGATTCTATCATTCTAAGTAATGCAGGGATGGATGATCCCTGTGGTACTTCCTTTTATTCAGACAATTTAAGATGGTTTTACTGCTCTATTCAGACAATGTTACTATGTTCTTTATTTAGGTTCTAGAGATCATTGCTAGGACAGTGAGTCAGAGCAGGCAACTGATCCTGGTGAAAGCTAACCCAGTCAGGAAAGAAAAAAAATAATTTCTGACTGAATGGGTGTCCTGGTTCCCCATGGCATTACATGAGAGAAGTAGTGTTAGCAGGAACGTTGCTGGAATGAGAACCCGGGTGCATGGAAAGAGGTAGGACCAAGTTACTTTGAAGCAGCTTTGATTTCAGTTAACATAAAGTGATCAAAAATGCTGAACTCCAGGCAGTTAGAATGATATTTTGCCAACTTCTTCATCTCACAGTCAGGCATCTCACACATATACACTATCCCTTCCTGCTCCTCAACACTGCATGCCACATGAAGCTGGTCATCAGACAGCTGATTTTTTAAGCAGTGGGAAAAATAGGTGGTGGAGAGGAAATGAAATAGAAAAGACATAGGCCATTTTTCAGGTTGGGTAAAATTCTACATATTTAAATTTGTATTTCCATCTCCTTTTCCCCTCTTCAGTACAACCAAGGTGAGACTCATCAGCCCAAACCCAGCCGAATAATTTCAGGGTTTAAATATACACAGCTGAGAGAAAATGACACTCCTCCAGAGATATACAATGCCAGATGTGTAAAGTAGGTCAGAGGAACTGGAAAGAGACTATTGAACAGAAGAATCTGGGAGGACCGGCAGTGTTTTAGCTTGAGAAGTCATGTTTCTTGTTAAGTACCAACTTTACTTGATCATGCAGACTAGAAGCAAAGGTCAGATTTTTGTTTCACCTAACCTTAGGCATCTACAGTATGGATAAGTCCAGCTGAGCTGGTTCCAGTTGGACCTCTTTGTAGATAAATAGAGAAATGAGTACTTTTAAATAACATGTCATCCTACCATTTTAGTGTTCTATTCTAGGCATGGGGACTCAGGACTCCACTGGCTGATAAAAAGAGTTTTGGGATTTTACCTCAGATGTTGATGTCTGGATGTGGTTATACTGTTCCCATTCCAGGCTTCCACTCCTGGGCAATGACAGATGGAAAGGTAACAGAAAGCCATTCTAGATTCCTCTTTCTACACTTGAGGTGCACACTGCAGGAATTGAGCTGTCCCCAGGGCAGTAGGGCTGCTCACCACAGAATCTCCATGTCCTGCTGTGGGCATGCGGTATATGTTGGGATTGTTATAAGCTCAGCAGAGAAAGTTTTATTTAGCAACTGGATGTGGGCAGCAGGAACATTCAAAAGACACCCTAGAAGCAGCTCAGAAGCTGCCATGCCAAATAGAAAACATCTGGCAGAAAAAAATAGTACAAGAATCATGCAAGACCCTGATTTAGTCAGTGGCAGAGGTTTGGCATCAAGAGGGGCATAATCAAGCCAACAGTCATAAACAGCTTTTGATTATGCCATGTGTATGTTGTAGATACCACTTTGGGATTATTACTTACTGTTGAATTGCTATTGCTTACACCAAGTAAGTGTGAAATCCTTCTGACAGAAAGACTTCCACTTCTCTATTTGGAAAAACTGTGGGAGGAAAATGAGGCTAAAAAAGGATAGATTTCCCCTGGGTAACGAACCTGGCGGTACCTTTCACCTGCTTCCTATTTTCTGTCCATGGTACCTCTCTGGTTGCATTCTGGCACTTCAGTTGTCCTTACAACATCCCCCTGGATGATATCATTATCTTGTTGTTTGTTCTTCCTTTAAAGTTAGTGTAGACACCTCTCACGATAGGAGGAGTTGGTCTCTGAGGTTCCTGCATCTCTCCACTCTCTGATGAAGTACCTGGATGACAAACAACAAACACCAGGTCTTTGCACTGCTACAGTGAAGAGAGGTTGTTTCTCCATTGGGTATATGAATTTCCTTTGTAGGTCTGTTCAAGAGAAACAGGCTTTAGTTTACAGAGGTGAAATTGCTACACTTTTTGATTCTCTGGGAACAGAATACCTGCTTCTACATATGAATGCAAGCAATTTACACCTACAGTGGTCAAAAATTTGGGTGTCACTAAGGATTTGAGGATGCACAGCTGCCACTCATTTCATAACCCTCTACATATATGGCCAAGTGAGAACTTGCATGTTAACACAGCAAGAGGGATGTCTCTGTGGGGAATGCTCCTGGTCTCAGTCTCAGTGGGACTTTTCACCAAAAAAAGTTCACCTGCAGGGCAGGAATCAGCAGATATTTTCACGCCTTGACTAGGAAATGGGTATTCATAAAAAGATAGCCAGTGACATAGCAGCTGTGTAACAGGAAAACAAATAATAATAAAGGAAAAAAAAAGTGTGGGCTTTTCATCTTTTTACTTGTTTGGGGTGGGAGAAATTAATTGCATTCCTGGGACAGAGGATGAGTTAGTTTGCTTCATGGTTTAATGTACATTTCATGAGAAGAATATGGACAGTCAGAAAGGAGAAATCTCCCTTTTCCTGGCTGCTTTTTATGTCAGTCAGAGCCTTATGGGAGGAGGAAGAAATTACTTATTCCCTGAAAACACCTGAGCTGGCTCAGTTGGGAAAAGCTTCTGGAGAACAGGGAGCAAACAGAGAGAGAGAAGCAGCTGGCCAGGAGCCCAGGGCACGAGGATAGACTGGGACATTTCCTGAGGGGAGTTGGAGGCTTGCCTCTGGCAGGGAACAGAGCCACAATGAAGCCTCAGAAGTGATGGGAAAAAAAGGGACTTTCTTTGGGATTCAGAGGGGATGGGGTTCCAGCAGGAAGTGACAGAAGGTGGTGGGAAAGCAAAAGGACCTCCCACAAGTCGTATTGTGTCTTTGAATGGCACAGTGGGGAGGACTCGTTTGCAAATCTTTTAATTTAATATCTCACACCATCTGAATTTCTCTGTTCAGTGAGATACATTGATGACATGTATTCGGAATCCAACCACTGAGACTGAATCTCATGTCTTTTGACATTCTTTTTAATAAAAATGAATAAATAAATAAATAAAAGCATGCTCTGATCTGTCTCCAGGCTTCGACTAATCTAGGGGTCCACCAGAGTGCTCACAACCCAGGGCACAAGGCACTTGCCAGGAAGCAAGAAATCTTCCCTCTGCCCATCCACCCCCACTTTTCTCTTGGTTTTGTGAAAGGACCCGAATGTAATTTTTCTTCAATCTGTTGGAAAGGGCTGAAGGATTATATAATGCCTTCTGGGGCATTCCCCCAAAGCTGCACTACTGGAGTGTAGTCTGAGAGAGAAGAGGGAACAGGACAAGGGCTATCAGTCATGCTCACTGTTGATGCTTTTTAATTTGTTTTGTTGATGTTTTATTTTGTTTATTTTATTTTATTTTAGAAACAGGAGAGATAATATAAGCCCTTATTACCATCCCTTGGATCCTAGTCTGAGGTATCGAAGATGTTCCTTGCACATGAAAGGTACCTGTGCACCTCCTTCTGGTCAGGAGCTGCATGCTTCAAAACATGTATGTGTTCTAAAAAGGATAGGGGAAGTCTGGGAGGACCATCCACTTCTCCATGAAATTCTCAATGTTTTCAAAACTTGGGTTCAATGAGTCCTGGGAATTCATAATAGAGACAAATATAATTTTTGCATACCATATTAGATGGCTACCTCAGCTATCAGGGTTGAGGCAAAGGTTATACCTCTGTCTGAATCTAACTCTAAAAACATTGAATGTCTGACTTTCAGGACCTCTGTTCACTGGTTCATCCTCTTTTGAATCATTATTTTGCTTCCAATTATGTTTTTAGACCACCAGAGGAAGACTGACTCTTGCAGTCTCTTCAAAAAAGGAACCTGAAGAATGTCACGGCCCAGTTCTTTTTGCAGCAGGAGGTAACATTCACACTACAAACAAAACTGCATGCATGTCCACTACTCCTCTGTAACCATGCATGAACAGTAGAAGACTAAGTGCCTACCAAACACAAATATCCCTGTTTATACCAGTGACATAACCTCTGGTAGCTGTCTCCTCTATAGACTGGCCAGATCCTCTCTTTTCCACAAGTGTGATGCCAAGAGAGGACTGGTGTTTGGTGAACGTGGTGGGAATCCTTTGTGTGGTCTCTGCAGAGTCCCTTCCCCTTACAGAGGTGTTCAGCTGTGCTATGGGCCTGGGTCGGCCACACAAATCGGGGCAGGTCTCTCTTCTCCTTAGCCACTAAACGAATCCATAAAATAGCCTGTTGACTCTGGTTTTCTGAGCGCTTGGAGTCAGGAAAAGGACCACCAACAATTTGCAGCAAATAATGTGGAGTGTACGTTTGAGAAAAGGACTATTTTGCAGGAGCACATAAGCTCTTAATGTCCTTGGGAAAAGCCAACATAAAGCATTTTTATTGCAATAATAAAACTTGAAACTTGCATGTGGTGGAAGGAGGAAGCAGAAAAAGGAGTCTGTGGCAAGTGCTCCTATGGAACTGCTACACAGGCTATGGAGCAAAGAATTATCAGAGGTGAGAGAGATAGGTCCCAAAAGTGGCTGCTTGGGAATAACAATCTAGGAATTCTTCTGAATCTAGTAGGTTCATTGGAAACCACATCATTGTTTTCATGGAACAGGCTGTCTTCTCAAAAATCTTCTTTAATCAGGGATAAAAGGAAACATTTGGGGAAGAAAAGAAACCACCCCCCCCCCCCCCAAAAAAAAAAAAAAAAAAAGAAACAGGCAGAAACTTCAACAACATGTTTTGGAAAAATATTTTGTCATCTTGAAACTTCTTGTTTATTATATCTGTTTAATCTTTTTATATTAATTTACATTGTCTCATATTGCCTCGAGTGTCATGCACAAATGCCTCGCTACTGCAGAGGGGTGTTGTAACATGGCCATCCAATTTTTAGAATAGTGAAATAATTTTGTTTTACATTTAGAGTAATTAGGGACAGCTGCTTCTCAGTACAAATACAAACATCCTTTTTATTTCCCCTAGATAATTTTCTTCTGTTCATCTTATGTTAGTTAAGGTTCCTGAAAACCTAAAAAGAGAATCAAGTAACATTTTTCAACTTGAGTTTAGGCTAAGCAGATAGGAGAGTTGTACAAGGAAGAGTGGCTGCTTATGGTACAGTATTGAGAATTATATTAATGAAGTTAAGTCACCATAAGTGAATGGATACAAGGGTGCAGGAGGGGAAAAAATAAATCTTGTGTTCTGGATTAGGTGTATTATCGGAGTTCTCCTGGGTAAGAAGTGATGTGTATTATTTCAGTCAATCTTAGGTGTGAAAGCAGATACACTCCCTTCTGGACTTGAACTAGTTCAATAAGAAGTGTTCTGGGGCTCTATGCAAAACCTTGAATAGTGCCATAAATATGTACTGTGTGCGGTGGTGTGTGTACTGTAAGGTAACATGTTTGGGAACTGTTTATGGACCCAACAGTCTCTGTGTGTGATAGGAACAGAGGGAAGGAACTGCATGTTCCAGGTTCACCCAGATTGCCTACATCCCATTATCAGAACATGGTGGGGTTCAAACACAAGACACATAAGCTGCCAGCTCAAGTGAGGGCACATCAACTTCAGAATTACTACCTTCTCCCAATCATTTTTGTAACCTATCACTCTAATTTTGGGGACATTCATTGGAATCAAGCTAGACTATAATATTTTTCTCAGTGTTGTGATCCTTAGTACTTTTGTACTGGGGCAACCAGTAGAAATTTATTTCCGTCATACAGTGGCAGAAACACTGTAATAGCCTAACTGGTTGCAAGGTTTGAAAGGAAAAACATAAGCCTGGATTTTTAAATTATTTTAAGTTATTTATTTGGCTCAGCAACCCCCCTTTCCCCTCCCCCCCCGGTGACATTTGTAGGTTGTCAAGATCCCACATGGACATAAACATTGTGCAATTCTTCCCATCTTGATGTGGACTTTTGGGATAGCAGGATTCATGAGCTATTTCAGTTGAGGATAATGTAGCTTGCTCTTAAAACCCCCTTGTTAAAAATAAGCTGCCTTCCATGTTCTCCTACATAGGGAAACCAAATCCTTTTGTTGGTCAGCTGGAAATCTGCTCAGCCACCTGAGATTCATTGTGGATGAAAGTGTTTACAATGCTTGGTGTAAGTATCTCCACTCAAATGTCAGCCAGGGGCCCTGTTAAGTCAACAGGAGCTTTTCCCATTGACTCCAGTGTCCTTTGAATGAGCCTGAGGTGGTGAATGTTTCAATACTTCGTTGTGTGGGAGCCTGATTTTGTAGTTAAGGCACTGGTGTGGATACAGGAGAATAGTTGTGGTGGGTCCCTAACCTGTACAATTAAGGCAGAGACAGGATGAGGTGGACATGTGATTTTCATAATTTTGTCAGTTTAAAATAAATAATAATAATAAAAAAGATTTAGGATTTATTTATTAGTTATGTTGATGGCTCAGAAAGTAAAAAAAAATATAGGTTTTGTTTAATTCAGAATGTTTCGAATGATTCGTCGTTTTTACATGGCAAATTTTTATTCTGATTTCCCAAGTGAGCAGTTTCTGTGGATACATTGTGTCTGTGTGTCCTCCCATCTTAAAATTAAATCTCAGGCAATTTAAGAGAAGGCAAAGCAGGTGCTGAAAGCTACAGCATTTTGGCATTTTACCATTGTAATTTCTTTTATTAATAATTATAAAAACATATTCTGGGACACTGAAACATATTGTATAGTTCTTTTCAATTCACAGAGTTTTGAAAGATACAGATGTTCTGTGCCAGGTTTCCTCCTAACTGACAAAATTTCATTTCTTGAAATATAAAATGCTTTCTCCTGATGGCATTTCCAGTATTTTTTAAAAAACATTTATACATCATTTAATACAATCCAGTATGGTTTTGTGAGCAGTGGAAGTAAGGAAAGCTGCTCTCCTACAACTTTATGTCTGCTGGATATGTGACTTTGCTGTCTCAGAAGATGTAAGCTTTGGCTGAAGCTTTTTCTGGGGTTGGGCCATTTGCAGTGACTCTCTCCCGTGTCTTCTCTGGTACTTAAAGTTTAAAGCTGTTTCTTAGTGAATATTTGTGCTGTGTCTAACACAATGGGCTCCCGACCTCTCTTCAGCCCTATGGATGTTATGTTAACATACACTGAGCTCGTGATGTCCTTGTTTTTAGTACCTTTTTTTTTTTTTTTTTTTTTTCCACATGTCTATAAAGCAGGCTCTCTGCAAATCTAAACTTAGAAAGAAAAACATACGTGCTCTGGCAAAATTGAACAAATGTAATTGTGACGGGAGGACCCCAGGGGCTCCAGCCATAAACCATTTCAGAGTTCAGGAGTTTAGTCCTACAAATGTACACACACTTTACTATGCAATAAAAGTGAAACAAAACTAACAAACAGGCAAAACTTCCACTTTAGCGTCTGTAGTGGCAGCATATCCCTGAACCAGCATCTCATTGCTTATATTTGAACAGTTTGTGGTTCAAAGCAGACAACAACCTGTCTGTAATTCCTTCAGGGCTTGGGTGGACCCAGACACTTTCTCTTGACCCTCCTGATCATGTTATTCATCCCCATCCTGTGGTGCAAGTCAGGGAACGTCACTTGGGTGGACCAAGGGATTTAATTACACCAGATACAGGCTACATCAACACAGATGCAACACAAATTTGTAATTCCCACACAAAAGTTTGCACATGAAGATAAGTGTCTCTTAATGCACTAAGTTTTCACAAATGTCATCTACGGGGAAGGGCTAGAATTAGCAGACAAACACAATAAAGCTGGAAAAATTATCTAAATTTAATCCTAAATTTAATTGTGGAATTCACACAGATTTGAAGATATTCCACACTTTAAAAAAATGAAGGAGAATTCTTATTAACATATGTGTTTAGAATATAAGACTTGCGTTTTGTGTCATGTTACACCATATTTGGTGTTACCAAGATTTATATGAAAAAAAATAATAATAATTCCAATGACACTTAGCATAGAATCATAGAATATCCCGAGTTGGAAGGGACCCATAAGGATCATCAAGTCCAACTCCTGGCACCACATACGTCTACCCGAAAGTTTAGACCATGTGACTAAGTACACCGTCCAATCTCTTCTTGAAATCAGGCTTGGTGTAGTGACTACTTCACTGGGGAGCCTGTTCCAGTGCGCAACTACACTCTTGGTGAAGAACTTCCTCCTGACTTTGAACCTAAACTTTCCCTGCCTCAGCTTAACCCTGTTCCCATGGGTCCTATCACTGGTGTTTATGGATAAAAGGTCTCCTGCCTCTCCACTCCCCCTCGTGAGGAAGTTGTAGACCACAATGAGGTCCCCCCCAGCCTCCTCTTCTCCAGGCTGAACAGGCCCAGTGACCTCAGCCGCTTCTCATTAAGTCTTCCCCTCTAGGCCCTTCACCATCTTCATCACCCTCCTCTGGACACTCTCCAACAGTTTAATGTTTGTCTTCAAATCAGCACCTCTCTATTAAGTGTGATTTTACCTTAGATTTTAATGAGAGTTCAAAATAAATCAAATTTTAAAATAAATGTAATATTTATTTACTTTATTGAAATCCCCTTCCTTTTCCCCTTCCCCTTCCCTTTTCCTTTCCCTTTCCCTTCCATTTTTCCTTTCCCTTTTTTCCTTTCCCCTTTTCCTTCCTGTTCTGTTTTCATTTGTTTTCTTTTATTTCTACAGAGAAGGAAATGCAGATATGTGTATACATCCTTATCTGATGCAAACATATACAGCAGAGGAATTCCCACAAAATAAGTAAATGAAGAAATACAACAACAACAACATCAGCTACAACAATACTAATATTAATAATATTAAAAATGGTGATGATTATTATGATAATAATAATGGCAATAATGTACAAAATAATTGTATATCAGAATACCCTGGTCTGAACGTGACTTCAATTTGGAAATGAATGACTTTTTGTTTTTTATCCTCCAAGTACCTAGATGGAAAGCCACAATTCAAACAGAATAACAGACTTTGAAACAGCAGTCCAGCCAAGATTACTGCTGATGGAAATGGATTGTAAAGCACACTGAGCTGAAGCACTTGAGTGCCTGGAGGAGGACAAGGAATGACCCAATTTTATGAATGTACAAGTGCCTTTGTATGTGTGTTTACCTGTAGGTATCTGACCTTTAAATTTGAGTAGGGCTTTGTGACCTAAACAGCATTCCAGTAGCAAACACCAAGTACCCTCACTTGAACCACATCCCCACCTGGCCCAACAGAGGCCAGAAGCATGCTGTTCACCAGCCAGAAGTGGTTTCTGATATGCACCTTATGAAACAATCGGCTGTTCCCTCCTGGTGACAGACAGGACAGAAGAAACCACCAACACCTGTCTTGGCAGGGATACAGATGAAGTTTTTTCTCCTGCAGCCAGAAGGAGGAGGCAGAGGGAACTGAAACATCTACTTGTGCTGGAGGTGAACAGATTCCCAGTGCAATATATTTAGCCTGGAGTGCTTGAGCATGAGTTGGGAGTGATTGAAGGCTGGTCTTATTGGTGAGGTTCTGGGGGTCTTTTCCAAATTTTACAAATGAGCTGAAGGATACAAATGTAAATCCCACTGGAAAATTGCAACATCTGGACAGCAGTTGTTCAGTTCAGTTGACAAATTGAAAAACAACAACAACAGCAACATTAAAAAATAATAATCCACAAAGGAACAGGTCAACCCACAATGTGTTTTATTTGTCCCTGAAAGGAAATAAATCAAAGCATTCTTATACTAAACTTTTTGCTTCAGCATTATCTTCAAATAACTTCTACTAAGTCCTGGAGGAGCATAGGCATTGGGATATAGAGATGCAGGGTTGTAGGACCAATGTTCCAGCTGAATATTACTGTCTTTGAACCAGGACTGTGCTGACAAACAATGTTGATGTTGCTACAGAGTAATCAGTGCCACACACGTAAACCACACCTTCATCAAATCAAAGAATTCAGGTGTATCTGTATCACAATCTGAAGAAATTAGTCGACATATTTATGCATAAGGAGAACCTGAATTAGTGAACTGTCTTCCTTGATTCCTTACAAATTATTAACCTGGTCTGCATGAAGGAAATTAACCTTTCAAGAATTTTTCTCAGTAGTTTAGAGTTCTCATAAATTGTTTCACATATATTCTCTATTCTGGAAAGACTCTCTTACCAGACTTTTTTTACCTAAAAAAAAAAATTCTCCTTTTCTCAGCATATTTTAGGCAGGCTTGTAATAGTACTGGCAAGTCTCCAAGTGTTTAATTTGGAACATGATACCTTTCATTAAAAAAAAAAAAAAGAAAAGAAAAGAAAAAAAAAATGTCTAGCTGAAAGATCTGAAGAATTTACGCTGGAGCTGCAGTGAGCTGCTCAAGGGAGAGTTGAACTCCGGTGAACAAGCCCCTGAGGGCTGGCTGAAAAAAAAGCAGTTTAATTCATTCTTGTTCGCCTTTTAGTTTTGGTACAAAATTGTAAGGCTGAAATGGAGAAGCCATTGAACAGCTGTTTGCTGGAGGACATCAGCAATCCAAGCTATCCCAGGACCTACAACTAATGATGTGGTCTCTGCTCCCTACAGGTCACCATATGGGAAGGGGGCACGAAAGCGACAAACCAGCCAAAAAAAAGAGTAAATAGAGTTCAAACCACACAGGACTCTTTCCTTTTGGCATCTGTTGGCCCTGACGGTAATCTCAGTCCTCTGGAAACCTGTCATTGTAGCATAATCAACAGCTAATCAAATGTATTCTCTTGTACAAGACAAAATGAATACATAAAGAAGTTAATGCTATTTGATCTATTTTTTTTATGACAGTAAAAGCATCTTTTTAAAAACATTCTACTGTAATTTTCTGTCTTTCCACAAGGAAGAGCTTTAGATATGCTTTTCTCTTTGCAGGTTTCCCTCTTTCTTCCCCACCTTAGGAGTCTTCTTTTACTGATAATAATGGTTACAGAAATTAAAACTCCTCTTGGGTGCATAAGACCAGCTGTGTATAGAACCACAGTCAGTGTTTGTACGCAGAAATACAATGTCCCAGTGTTAACAATATGTCAGAGGTGAATGATGGGACAATGACTGGAGGACTTTGCTCTTCCCTTCAGAGTTGTTGGGGGGAAAGCAATGGTGTCAAACCAACCTGCAGCCTTCCCCCTGGGCTTTTCTGGAAGCACTGGCTGAATTTTTGGCTACAATATTCCTTCTCTTATTTACCTCCCACTTTGTTAAACTTTATTATTATTATTATTATTATTATTATTATTATTATTATTATTAGGCCAACCAAACAGCTGGGAAAGGGCTGATCCCAAAACTGTGTTCTGAATGAAGCAGAGAGGAGAGTTGATGAATAAGAACAACTTGCATGAATAACAGATTACAATGTGGAGTTCTTTGTAACTACAGACACATTAACATAAGACAATAGCAAAAATGCTTTCATTTATATACTGCCTTCTTTTCAGGGATCTTGAAACATTTTGCAAATACATGTTAATTGCACCTCAGAACAATTTTCTGATCCTGTAGGTATTACCTGTTATACATAATGATCAACACAGAAAAAATAAATTAGACACCAAAACTACAGTGTGGTTAAAGGAAGTCAGTGTCTCACCTTCCTGCCATCACTGAAGGACTTAAATATTGTAAATTCAAGAATTTTCAGTACTTGGAGATTGATGCAAGGTGCAATGGTGTTAAATCAATCAAATAGATAAAGTAATAGTAACTGTAATAAATAAGCTGAGGTTGCTCTTCCTGAAAGTAGATTGCTTTATAGACAGTGGAGGTCTACTTAGTGGAGTGCGGAGGCAGTTAATTCTATTGTAAGCAATGTCTAAAATATATCAATTGAATCACTTCCTAAAGGTGACAATTTCTTTGTGTCAGCGCTAAAGAGGAGTCTGAAGAAACTTGTACAATTAAAGAAGTCTGAGATGTAATCTCATCTACCTGAGGTTAGATGAGATAAAATCCATCCCATGTGAATTCTCTGAGCTTTCAGGCAGGCCCTCACTGCAGAATGCAATAATGTCTTGACTATATTTTGTCAAATTAAGGAATTAAACTGAGTGATTCCAATTATTTAATTTCATTTTAGGACCAGGAACTGTGATTTATTCTCCTTAGAGGATCTCGCTCATTAACTTAGGAGATTTCCTATGTGCCTGGACCCTTCCTGGTAATATGGTCATGTTAAATTCCTGGCAATCACTGCCTTTATGGCACATTTTGCTTTGTCCCAAAGGGCCAAAACATCCTGTTTAGCTGTTACTGTGACACCTCTGAAGGAACTTTAGACCAGTGATTTCAATATAGCATAGGAAATGTATTCTGCAACCTCTGTTTATGCTAGACTTTTCTATAGTCAGGCGTGATTTAGTTCCAACAAATATCTGTCTGTTTGTGGTGCATCAGGTCCTAAGAGTCCTCCATAATGCATTGAACTGTGCTCATTCAGCAGAAGTCTTTGGTTTCTCATCCCTTAGCTATATGAATTATTAGATAGTTTCTGTTCTTATAGGCATGGGTTTGTTGTTGTTGTGTTTATTTGTTTATCAGTTTGTTTGTTATTTGAAGAGCTCGGTCTCTTTCAGTATGTGATGGAAAAGAGACTTCGACACATCTCATTACAGACACTTACAAAGTGTCCCATAGAGGACACAAGCTCCTATGAGAGGTAATGATTGTAATGGCCATCTTTGGGAAATTTAATGGAGATACCTACTTTAGGAGAAGTAATGTGAGCCTGAGATTCCTTTCATTAGGGCCATGATTCATCTGCTCACACAGGGCCCTTTGACCTGCCCTTGAGTATACATCTTGCAGTTGCCTTTCCAGGCTTAAAATAATCACTTTCTGCTTAAAATGAGCAATTAATGCTGTTATCGCTATGGCTTAATCACAAAATCATGATATAGAAGGGGCCCTTGTACACCCTTCATGTTTCAGATGGCTTTAGATGCCTACGTTAAGACAACTGAATCAGGTCTTGAGTCTTCTAAATCTCTCAAACACATGGATATAGACAGTAAATTAAGGTATCTTTGTCTGTGAGATGGAATCTACCTTGAGACTTGAATGCAAAACAGATGATATCAATCATCAGACTTTGCATGGTTTAGTAATGACTTCAGGAGAGCTTTTTTCATTTGTGTATTCTGACTATTTCTTGTCCTCCACATAGGTACATTTATTCAGGCTTTTGCAGACAGAGTTCACGTTTGCTTTGAATTTCATAGATGATCTATGCTTTTCCATGCTTTGGAGAAAAATATATATATATATTTTCATCCTTCTTTGCCTGTGATTGATTCCTCTATCAAAATACTGCAAAGGTCAAATCCTAGCAAATTCAGGTCTAGTAGCCACAACCCATACAGGGTAGTGGACCTGCAGCTGAACTGCAGCTGAACTGATCTACAATCCTTTGAACTTCAGCCTCTGGTTGATCTTTCTGTTGTTTGAGGGGTCTTGATCTCTGTAGTGTCAACAAATGCAGTTGTTGAGATCCAGGCTTGCTAAAGCCATTTTCACTGCTCATATAAAATAATTATTCAGTTATTAGGTCTTTCAGTATCTTCCCTATTTGTCCTCCTCTGTGCCCCATCTTCCATCCACCTGAAATAATAACCTTTGGACTCTTAGGCCATTAGGTCTTTCAATACATATATTTTTCCCTCTTCCCTCACAACATATGAACATACATTCACCCAACATGACAGAAAAACTAAAAGACCTTCTTCATAACAATACTTTATTTTTATTTTTATCTTTTTAAAGATCTGTTTAAAGAACCCATTGTAAAAACATCTGTGTCACCATACACAGAAGGACAATAATTAATATAATCATGACTTGGTCATATGGAAGTCTAAGCCATTATTATACACACAAGAACCAGAGGGAAAAATACCTAGGCCAAAACAAACAGATAAATAAAAACATAGAGGGTTAATGAGGCAGGGAAAGCTGACACCATAAAGCAGAGAAAAGGCTGTTTGGAAGATTTCCACTGTATAACTGAAGGGGTCACATATTGCCATAGGATCTTACAATCAAATGTCTCATGAATTTACTTCAGCACACCATGCAGGCCAAGGAAGCTGTCAGAGTTATCATCTGGTCAATAGGCCAAAATATTGCAACACTCAGGACAGGAGAGACAACTCCAAAATAGGCAAGCCAGATCCTGTGAAAAACTCTTAGTAGAAGTTGTCGGTATTGTACTTTTATCCACAATTTAAAGGCATTAGGGTCCTTAGTTCCCACTGATTCCAGTATTTGTGTGAATCAACTCTATAAAGGAATAATACCTGAAAAATATGTATAAAGACATCTCAGGTACTTAATTCTACCCTTTTCAGACTTACATTTAAACAACACGGTCTACATATTTATAAAACCTGGCTTTTTTTTTTTTTTTTAATGCTCATAAACTTATCCTTAAGAAATCCATTTGTCCATGCCTCAGAAGAAAGAAGCATGGAGGTTTTCCTACATTTGAGGTTCCTCTACCTGAGAATGAGGCTTTTCAGTACCAGAAAAAGCAAGAAAAACCTTGCAGATGCTACCACCAATCTTTAATAAAAGGGATAAACTGTAGGGATTTGTATAATTTTGGAATGTAGGCAAGAGCTGCTATCTAAACAAACACTTCTCTCCTGAAGGAAACAGGGGTGTGATCTCACAGGGCATCGTCTGTTCCATAAACATTTGTACAATTTTGCCATGAGCTAAACATGACCAGCATGATGCAGACTATCAATAAATTGCAAGCAATCTGATATAGTAGGGGGTTAAGTGTGCAAAGAGAATTACAGAACAGAGCAGCCAAATCCATGCTCGCTTTTAAAGTACTTAGTAACTTCATTGTGTATCTTTTGCCTAAGACACATCAAATTCACAGACTTAATGAGACAATCAGGCCCACAAGATTCTCTTTGGAGACATAACATTTTCCAAGGGGGAAGAGAAACATGTAATTACTTTGATAGAACTAATACAGATTCAATAAGCAAAATGCTGACAATTATTTAACCACAGAATCTGGAGTGAAGTTAGCAAAAAAGACACTAGGAATTATTTAATCATATCGTCTGGAGGAGACACTTATTAGGATATCAACAATTATTTAACCACATAATCTGGAGAATCCAGTAAATCTGAGCTCTTTTAAATGTATAACTGCATTCTCTAGAGATCTAGAAAAAAAAAAAAAAAAAGAGTCAGTACCAGTTGTTTAATCATAATATCTGCCATATCAACACAACTAGCAATTTGGATTCAGGATTTAGAGAAGTAAGCAAGAAATAGAATCCTCCAGATTTCCCTGCAGTGTATTTAGCCTTTAATGTAGAACCAGGCCTGAGCTCATGGTTTTGTTCCCCATGAAAATGCTGGCAGATTTTTTTTTCCTAGCTGAAAAAGAGGGTTTTTATTTGAGGTACATGCTAAGGAATCAGCTGACCATTGTTTTTAGGACTTTTCATGTATAATAATGTCCCAGACAAGTCTAAGAAAACTGATTTTTTCTTGTTTCATTTCTGTGCATTGGGTATAAATGTAAAAGAAAAAGGTTCTGTGATTAGTTAAATG
The DNA here is from genome assembly GCA_011075105.1 of Heteronetta atricapilla. Taxonomy (NCBI): domain Eukaryota; kingdom Metazoa; phylum Chordata; class Aves; order Anseriformes; family Anatidae; genus Heteronetta; species Heteronetta atricapilla. The sequence goes on along the minus strand of CM021732.1, from coordinate 2,357,554 downwards.
ATCTGGTTGCTAGCCTGGGACATCAAAGACACAAGATCAACACCTTGCTCTGCATGGGCGTTTCTGGGTCACCATAACCAAATCACACCAGCTCTCTGTGCCTTCTTTCTCCTGAAGAATGATGAAAGTGCTGTCTTCCCTTGCAGATCAAGATAATAAAGACCGTGAGAGATGTGAAGTATACTGTAATGGAAACCTGAGAAATATCCAAGAAAGTTTGATTGGAAGATGGCATTTGACCAAGATAAAATGGCTCCCAAACCAGAGTTAAAATTGCATCAGCAATACTTTGGGATGAATAATATCCAAACCTGCCAAAAATTTGAAAGATTCCCATTAGGAACTTATCTTTTATTTCAGTTGAAGGTCTTCAGTTTATATGGCCTCTGTGTTAAAACAAGGCTTAAATCCCCAACAAAAGTTTGCAAATATGATCAGATAAGCATTCTGAGTCAGATATGCTGACTTGCACTGATTACATATAAAGAGTTCTGTGTATCATGTGGTTAAAAGAATGATGGAAGACTCAAAGCGTGGATTAGTATGCCAGCTCCCTTAGGGAGTTGCTGGGAAATGAAGGCAAATGGTTTAAAGCCAGGGAGATTTAAACTCTTAAATGCTTGATTCAACAAAACTCATTTCAGATGATGCACCTGCATTTGGAACTTGTTCATATCTCCTTACTGCAAAAATTTCCACGTGGAAAGATCCATAAGGCATTTACATTTCCAGTATGGGATGTATGTACCACAGCCCATGTCCTGGCAGCAATGATTGGTTCTGTGACTTTCACTTCAGAAAGCTCATGTGAACTTTGCAGTGGGGGTGGTTTCTTACCTCATTCAATGATCCATTGTGTGTCTTTATAACAGATTGATTGCTGCAAGGGAGAGGTTGATGACATACTTCCTTGCACACCTTACCCTCCTACCTTCCTTAGGCAATACGTTTAGGGCAATGTTAAGTGTGGAGGCATTTTTCTTTCCTATGCCCTGGGGCAACACGAAACCCATATCTGTAAATTGGTATTATAATTCCTGCACAGAAGATGAAGAAATTTAAGTATTCCTTGAAATTTCTACTCCTTTAGCAGAACAAGTAAATTTCAAATGAAAATTGTGATGTGCAGTATGGTTAGTGAGAAAAGCTGACCTTGCCAACCTTGGTGACCTTTGTTAAAGAAACATCCTAAAAAGCAGTGCTCCAAGCCCACAGACTTTCCACTTTCTTGAACAATCCTTCAGTCTTTGTTCTGTTTGGAGTAGGAAAGGAAGATTCACACTTTGAAAGGTAGGAAGGGCCCCACATACTTGCCATGGTCTAGGAGACAGCTCATAGCTAAGTATTTACTTTTGTATGTGAATAGGTGCTTAGTTCCTTGGAGGACAGCATGTAACTCCCTTTCCTCTGTATTGTCTACTCCGCTGTTTTTATAACTCTTCTGATAATCTTACTCTAAGGCTACTTGGAGTCCTACTGACCTTCCCTGGCCAGTACTAGTACAAGGGTAATAATAATGTCATGCTAATAGGAAATAGCAGGCTTGGAACTAGACATTGTGGAAACTCAGAAGGACTTTCAGTGAAGCAAAGAGGAGTCATACAAAAAGAGACATTGTCTCCTTCGCATGCCAAGACATCCTTCCCCTCTGGCTCCACCACCACCTTGGCGATCCACCAGCAAGGGAGCATTATGGATAAGCTCTGCAGGCAGCACAGCTAACCCAAAACAAGCCTAAGGATTGCTTTGTTACTGTTTGACTCTGCCCCATGAGTCTTCTCTTCCCCCTTTCCTTCCTCTTTATCAGATTACTGTCTTCTCTGGCCCATGGTACACAAAGAAAGTATCCTCCAATGATGACTGCAATGCTCTGTTCCCCTTCTGTTCCCCCTCTTCTCTCTCTGCCACTTAACACAGTGCTCTTCTGTCAAACACTATTGCTCCCAGATTAAAACAATATATGACAAAATGATACCCGCTGACTATTGACACTGGCAATTATATAAGAATTAAATGGGCTGTGTGTTTTGGACGAGCTTCAAAGGCTTGTGGGATTCCCACACATGCTCAGAAAGCTGTGGGGTCCTTTTCAGTTCTCAGACATATGGCCACTTCCAAGCCTGTTATTTCCTATTAACATGAAACTATTATTACCCACTTACTAAATGCTTCCTGCCTATCCAGCCAGGAAAGAGAGTGTCCAAGATAACAGCATCAGAAACCCCAAGAAAGGGGGCTGGCAGATGGGTCTGTTTTCTAAGGAGCTGTGTGCAACAAGATTTATCTAACTTTCCGTTCCTCTGATGGTGGGTGTGGTTGGAAGGGTGATGTAATTTCTATCAACACTGGCTGTTTAGCTAAGCATCTGTCATAACAAGTGTGTGAGCCTGTTGCACCAGCCCAAGGTAGTGCACATACCATGGGAAAAATCGTTACTACTTAACAGGCAAGTATTAACCCTGCAACAGTCCACAGACTCCCCTTTGTCTCTTGCTTAATGAAATGTTTTGCAATGCTAACCCCAAATTTATTTAGATTACTGCATTGATTGTGGAGAAATAAGCTTCCAAGAACTGTCTTTCCTATACTGAGATGTGAAGGACAATACAGGTATTTTACAGGTATTTTATATTATGTCTTTCACTTCAGCCTTTGAATATCTTAGAGACATTTTAAGAAATGGCATTGAGGACAAGAAAAATGTTAGCTTTTTTGTTGTTGTTGTTTTGTTTTTGTTTAACAAATTCTTAACTGCATCCTGTATTTTCTGTTATATTCAGATTCTTAAGTGCCATGAAATCTGTGCATGTGAGGGCAGTTAAGGATGAATATCACAGCAAGATGATTTTTAAAGCACTTTGTGTTTTTGTGCCTTTTAACTATACCTACCAGGTCTAAGCCATTTTAATGACTCTCCACTTAAGAGTGGGCATTTAGATCCACGCTTTCAGAAAATCTGTTCCTTAAGGGTTTGCCTAAGAACACATTGAAACCTTATAGCAAAAGCAGATCTTGAAGTCAGTCCTCCTGTTTCTTCTGACAAGGGAGCCTCCAGCCTTGAAATAGATAGAAGTATTCTTCCTTATTAAAAAAAAAAAAAAAAAAAAAAAAAAAATCCTCTGAAGGGCTTTTGGGTTCAGGGAGAGCCAGGCCAGAGCTGCACAGCAGGGGTGCCAATGTCAGCTTGGAGGAGGACCCGCCATGGTTTTAATCCAGGCCCCTCATTATGGTTTCAGTGGGCTACACTGAGTCTTTCTGCCTATGGGCTGCTTATGGGCAGGCTCCTCAGAGCACATCGTTCCAACCCCTCCTGAACCGCACAGCATGGGCTGCATCACCCCTTGCACTCCCACAGAGCCAAAATTCATGCCATTGCCCTTGGTGACTCCGAGCACATCCCTTCCCAGAGGCTGAAAGCCTCCCTCAAAGAGCAGGCTGAGACCATAAGAGAAACAAGGCTGCTCAGTGGCTGCCAGCCCTTCTGTTATTCTGTGTTTCTATTCTCGGTCTTGTCCTCCCCCACGTGGACTGCAGGGATTAACCTGGATTTTGTCCATGGAGCTCCAAAGCATCATGTTTATCAGACCTCTCTCAGGTCACAGTGCCTTGGTGGTACAAACAAAAATAAAATGCAGCCTGCTGATGTAGGGAGAAAGGGAGAAGATAGAAATGTCATCATGGCAGTGTCCGCACAGAGAGTTGAAGCACATGGCAGAACTATCTGTTTAATATCTCAGCCTCTGTGTGGACATGCGGCCTGTTCCTGAGGTTAACCATCTGCTGCATGACAGCCCTGTTATTACTGCCACTGTTATAGGAAGGCCTTGGGTCCAGGTGAAATGAGGCTTTGCTCCTGGCACCAGCAGGAGATGAGTGTAGGACATGCTCAACCCCTCTCCCCTCCCCCCCCCCCCCCCCCCCCGGCCCATTTCCCCTTCCCCTCCAATTCCCAGGGAAATTGGCAGAGGGACAAAGACAGGCTGAAACCCACTGAACCAAGGTCAGTTGAGGAGGAGTGCCTGGCACTTCCAGACCTGGTACCCACACCAACACCTACCACATCAGGGCACAAAACCTTCCTGAAAGTTCTATTGGGAATTGCTGTCACCCTGCTTTGACTGCTGCTTTCTACCAGCAGTACCACCATTCCATGCATCTCACCCTCTGAGCAGATGCTAGAACTGTTTTGGGTAGGAAGAGCCCTCTTGTTCTTTGCTCAGTGGAGTTTTCTCTCCTTTGAGTGACAACAGTCTATGTGACCCACACCAAACCCTCATTCTTCTTGGGTGGGCTTCACTCTTAAAGGGATACATTTCCAAAGGGGATTTAGCTACGTGATGGCTGAAATCCAACAGACGTTGCTTTGAAATTGTACCCAGTTGTATATATACCATACCACTCTTGCAAACAATATATATCTCCACATGCAGAACAGATCATCCAAAATAAAGCAATATTGCCATAAAAAGTGGTATGATGATTAAAAATAAAGCTTATCTTATTATTATTATTATTTTTTATTTCTCTATGAAATATCCAGATGCAAAAATCACATTTAAAACATGTGAACTGTTGTTTACTTTAAGCCACAGTAACTTGAAGGGAAATCATGAATAGCATCAATTAAATCTAGGTCAGAACAGAGCTGGCTCTTCCATGACCATATCTAAACATGACTGCAAATAGTGCTTTTTATCAAATGCTGCCTAGTGAACCTCATTGTCCCAGAACTCACCATGGGCTTGTTAAACAGAAGTTGCTGCCATCTTCCACTGCTCCTGCACCTGTTGACAGAGCAAAAATTTCTATGTACTGACTTTTATTATTATTATTATTACTTTTTTTAAATGGGGTAACGGTATTTCAGAGCTGTTAGATTTGGCGGGAACTGTTGGAGATTGTCTAGTCCAACCCCACTGTTCAAAGCAGGGTCATCTAGAGGTTGCCCAACACAGTCTAGTTGGGTTTTGAGTATCTCCAGGGATGGAAACTCAACAACCTCTCTGGGCAACCTGCATTCAACAACTCTCAGAGTAAAAAGTTTTTTCTTCTTTTCAAATTAAAATAAAGGAAATTCCATTTGAATAGAACAAATGAACTATTCTATTCTATTCTATTCTTTTCTATTCCATTCTATTCTAATCTTTTCCTTTATCTAAACATTGCTATCTGTAAGCAATACAGATAGCTAATAAACATTGTTTCTGTAAGCAATGTTTATTGCTTACAGAAGCTATCTGTAAGCAATACATGCATACATCCAAGCATACTTACCACACATTTGAAGGAACTAGTCTTTTCTATTCTATGTGATGATGAAATTTTAAAAAGCTGTTTAGACATATGTGTAAAAACTTTCTGTTGCTGAATTTCTTTCTTAAATCCAGAAAATAACAAAGAAATAAAATAAATGATAAGGACATTAAAAAAGCATAGAATTTTACAAACAGTAACTAGTAAAATGTGGAGATAAACTGGTATCACTGACATGCACTGCAGAAATCCTTTTTGGGAAGGAAAAGCAGAAAGCCCTGTTTGGGGCTCTTTTTTATTTTCTTCTTCTTCTTTTTTTTTTTTT